>JAQGBT010001016.1:0-37433 GCA_034698585.1 Disparrhopalites patrizii | reverse complement strand
CAATTACCCCTAAATTCCAATTTCCTCAAGATCTATCTTAGCAGTAATGCTAACACTGTAATTAAATCTTAGTAATCCCTTATCTCCTCCAACTTCTCCTTGTTCTAGTTTTCTTCCTGGTTGCTAATTATTACCTATTATATACAGTATAATTAATATTAACCGTCTTATTAACGGGTATTTATTGTAACAATTGTAACTATTTAAAATGAACATTTCTCAGAAAACCAGATGCATTTAATGCATCTGGTTTGGCCATTCAAAGAGAAAATTATCTTCAGAAAATCCATCTGTTTATGCGTGTAAAATGCACGTGTATCAATTCGCGGAACTCCATTCATCTTTAACGCGCATATTAGCCAACGCAATTTATACTGATTTTTTAGTGTCGGAAATACATCAGCGAAGCTGCGTGTAAAATATGCATGTGTTCCGACGTGACCACTTTTTCCGGAAAGAAGCACATTAAATGCGCATTTCAGATCAATTTGTGCTTAGCTGGGTAGCTATACCCAGCAAAAAACCATAATAATTTATAAAATGTCAAATATATGTATTAAATTTATTATTTATTAATTATTTATATAACAATCCAATACCTATCAAAGAAGGAGAAAGCAGAAAAGATGCTTTTATCAGTCGTAAATTATTTTGCAGATTGCAGACATTTCATATGCTCGCGACAAAAAAAAACGGTTAATTTAACTTATATACGACCACATATGAAATATAATGTACCATTACGGTGATGCAACTTAACATGTAAAGATTCAACAAAAAATTGTCTGTGTAAATATATTTGTATTTAAAAAATGGTGTATAATCGATTAATCGCAACAATTCCTATGTATAAACCGATAACATATGTATAGCTCCCGTTTTATCTTCAAATAAGTCGTTTTTTTAACATTGTGGGTGCGTTGAAAATCTCGTGGATTTTCCAGATTTCTAGAATTCCGGCTACCCTTTAACATAGCGGGCATTCCAGAAATCTGCAAAGTCTGTTAGTTTTTCAACGCGCCTGTGTGTCCTATTTATGTATTGACAAAAACGTGAGCAAATTAAAAAAAAAACTTACCAAAATTAAAAATAAAGTTTTTAGGAAGCGGGAAAGAGACTCATAAAAATGGTTTCAACAATGGGATTGGGACAGATTGAGACTGACGGGGACTAAAGCAGACTGAGACTGGTTTAGGCGGAACTCCTACTTTTTGGGATTGTGCACCCATTTTGGATGTTCCCTATTTTGATCGTTTTATTTTTTTGATTATTCGTTTTTTTTCCATATATGTATATACAAGTATATAATAGGTAAAATCATACTATACTATAGATGAGTATATAATATACAAGCTATGACATATAGCAGTGCAATACACGAATATACTTATAGACAGACTACAGATATAATAATATTGGAGAAGTCTTAATGTTTTCCCGCCAAAGTTGGAAAAAATCAGTCCGTTCGCCTTCGCCGTTCACATCTGCTCTCTCCGCTTTCCTGCTTCTCCTTTTTCTCCAGAGCGTTGTGCGAGCACGCAAGGGGATAATTCAGAAGGGCTGGCTGCGGGAACTGGAATGACGGAAGTTTAAATTAGAGAAAAACAATTTAAAAGTGTAGTCTCTTTAACGCCGTTATCAAGGACTTGACTGTTTTAATAGACTTATAGGAATTTTGATTTGGTTGTGTGAATTTTATAGATATTTTTAATTTTAATTTGTGACCTCTACAAAACATTTCCTGTTTCCTCTTTGCAGTACTAGTTTTGATAATGGATTAAAAAACGAACGACAAGGAGTTCGTGGAAGTCTATGTGATTCTGGGCGGTAAGTCATAGGACTTTTTATATTACTTTAAAAAAGCCGATAATTTAATGAGTTCGAAACTAGAGTTTGTGAAGATTGAATGGGCAAATGGTGGTAATCTGGTAATTTACTGCTTAATGGTGACATTTTAGTATTTTTTCTATTTGTTAAGACTTATGATGTAGACTTTCGGGAACCTATGCAAATGGGAATTCGTGGAAAGTGAACGCTTGTACACTTCAATTAGATGTAACTGGGTCTTGTGCAATTAATTTCTCTCAAAGCAACTGTAGTATCTGTCACAAACAGGTATTTTCGATTATTTTAAAAAATTGGATTAAAACAAAACGCAGTGAGTTAGGTGCTCGTAAATCCATGATTTCTTAAATTATTTCTATTGTCACTTGTCCTATTTGACGCATCGTCAGCTTAATGAAGGTCGGTGTGACGGGTGACCCATCGTGGTGTTTCATTTGATGCTCAACGTATGACCGGGAAGTCATGTCAATATAATGGTCAACAGAGAACCTTGCTTGTGAAAATACGTTTCAAATCTTGATGTAATTGTTGCAAATATTATAATATTGATATAACTTTATAAATCAATTAAAGCTGACGGGTGACGAGACGATTGTTATTTCACGGCCACAAGTTTGAAGCTGAAATTAAATAACGTGATTGGTCCAGGGCTCTAATGTAAATAGTTCGCACGTTAGCAGTAATTAAAGTGCTTAAACATCGATTTACAAGCAAGTATTCGCTATTACCTTTTCCTTTCCAAGTATTTTACTGAATTATTATTATAACATCTGTATTATATTACGATTTAAGGTTGTGGTGTAACTACAAGTAGAATCTTTCAGCAAAGGAACATGAACTTTAAAAAATAGTCAACGCTATAATTGGTCTGCCCGCTGTCTTTGTTGTCGACTCCATTAATACTAAGACGCTGCCGTATCCCAATCAGAATTCGTTCTGCAGTGTAATACTTTCATCATGTCATTGACACGAAAAGAATGAATAAGTGGCACTGGTAATTTAAAATTTTGCGAACGTTGGAAGTTTTGATTGGATTGAGATGGACTTGGATTGATTTTAAGGGAATTATATTTGTACCATGATAAATTTTCAGCGGTTAGAATGCCAGTGTGCTTCTTATTGTTCAAGTGGGCTTATTATAAAAGCAATTTAAGATGATATATTACAACTGTTTTTAAGAGTTCATATTGAATCACTTGAAGATTCTACTGTACTATGCACTTCTGATCTGATTCCACATGTTGACATGTTATAGGCTGGGAGATAATAAAATTTGGAGATGAGCTAGTCACTGCCAATGATAATAATGTAATAGTAGAGCGTGTGTCACAAACCCAAGTCATACAAGGTGAAATTATGGTAATAACTAATAATACAACAAAGTTGAGGTATGTATGTAATGAATATTATGTAGTTAAATGGGTTAAAGGCGCAGTCAGAGTAAAATAAGAGTACATCTATCCGGATCTATCCTTATAAGATTGTACTAGTTCAGAACCAAGCTTAGTTATGTTGAAGGGGCGTACCATGATTAAATAATTAATATTAAAGTAATAAGTTTGCGGAGTGCACACGGTTGCTCTTGTCACATTCCTTACAATGTATGTTTGTTTGTGTATGATATTATGCTGAGGATTGAGCATGCAATGAACTTTATTGCAAAAATAATGGTAAATCAGCTCATGACAAATAAGCTCATGACTCATTAGCAACTTAAAGGGTAGTATATTATTTGAAGGATTAATGCTAGTCAGCGAAAAATTGTTTGAGATGTGTTGGGAGGCGGGCTACAGTTATAGGAAGCGGACAATGGTTTCGGTCAAACAAATTGCATCCAAAAATAGTTCGGTCAGTTTGTCTGTTTAATGTTTCTGTCTGCAACGTTAGGCAACTTTTATGTGAAGTATGACTGCTCGTATCAGAAATATTTCTTCAAACAAACACATTTTGGTCAATGTGAAGTTCTTACACCGGACATGTGTAGCCACGATTCCATACAAAAACCCAGTTGCAATGACTTGGTTCGTTGATCGTCCACCCTTATCTTACAACTTGGCAAAAAACTACTTGCAGAAAGCAGGTGGGCCATGGAACTCAGTACTTGAAACGCCTACGAAATTAGTTTTAAATAACGCATGCCAAACATTATTCCCACTCTCGTAGTGTTTGATTCAGTTACGAGTTGCTATAATTTGTCAATTTTGTACAGCCACTAAAAACCGGAAAGCGGGAAAGTTACTTCAACAATAATTATTTGGCGAAGAGTTAATTATAGTTTCACGATGAGTTCCCCCATAATATTGCTTGGGAATGCACTAATGTACCTGCTTCAAAAATATTTTTTTGTGCAATTTGAACTAATATTGGTGAACTGTTTTTACATAAACAATTTGGGCGATGGATTTCTTTTATTAGGAGTCTCGTTTGGATGAATGAGTTTGCATTTGCAGACAAAATACGTGTATACATATTGTGCAGGGAAAAAATTGTCCGAATAACTTTTGAACCGAAACCATTGTCCGACCAGTGGATTCATACATGCATAAGTCAGTTTGCTGGTAGACTCCGTTGAACTGTCTTTCATTTGCGAAGTGAGAAGATGTACGAAAGCTCAGCGCAACTACCAAATTACAGGTCTGTATCGTGTATCGCTCCGCACACGTTTTCCCCGATTGGCTGTGTTGGGGCATTGTTAACGCGGAAGATCGTTAGCGTCAATGCCGACGGTTTACCGGCAGTCTTCTCCGACGTAGGTGCATGCAGGATTGGATATGGAAATATCTAGCGCCGAATGCAACTAAAATGTGCACACCATTAAGAGCTTGTTGTGCAACAATTGTGCCGAATCAGAGATTGTAATCTAAGTCAGACTTTCTCCCGCTTGATTCTAGCGCGTTTCCGGCACATGGTGCTTGTAGGGTGTAAAAAGTCCATTTGAGAGCAGTTTTACGCATATTGATAGTGATTAATCCGTTTTCATGGATTGTCTTCTAAAAAACTTGAAGACTATTTTAAAGCCCTTGCCTCGCGCGGTCTTATCCACGTTAGAGATATTTATACCATACCCTCTTTTCATTGTACTCTCAATCTTCGTTCAACTAACTTACTGACCTTTCAAGTTGCTAACGACGCAGACGTTTATTTCCATTATTGTTGTATCGCAGCGTCAGATGACAAAGAACTACAGTTTTTGTAGCAAATTGTATTGGTTTTTCAGGAGGAGGGCAGTAAATAAATAAATATTAAGTGCAGTGTTACAGGCAGGCCTTGAACCATACCGGGACAAAGTCTCGGAACCTTTTTTAAAAGGCTTTTTGCCGATTTACGGATGAAATGTATTTTAGTATATACATTGCCATAAATTTAAAAAATATACGTCGTATATTATATAGTAAACAATTACATACATATTATACTACTTGTCTTTTATGACAGTGAATGCTTATAGTGCTTTGAAGGTACTGTACTAATCCTGGTGTTTTTCTTTGAATCTTTTACACAATTGTAGGAAGGAGAACCCAAATCAGCTTTACACTGTGGAGATCAGCTTTACAACTGTTACGTAAGAAGAGTGTGTGATTATAAATCCTGAGGAGCATCGCCATCCATTTTTGGAATCCTGTAAGTCAAGGCTTTTACGGATACAATCAGTCTCTTATTTAAAGCTTATTTAGTTGACCAGTGGACCGTACACATTCATATTGCATATCACGGTTATCAACATCCGTAATAGTTTTTTTTATACCGTACTATCATTGCATATAGTATCGTTCGTATAGTATCATTATTCATCCATATACTATGATACGAGCATATCTTCACCCACACTGTACCTGAGAAACATTAAAGTTGAAAAACATCAATCTTTTGGCTTCCAGGCGTTCAAATGTATGAAATTCAAAAAAATACAAAGAAATGGGAAAACGGTGAATACTGGTGTTAAAAAATTTAACAATGATCTAATGCTGTTATCTCGTTAATAAGTTGCTTACTACTAACCTAATTACAAAAACTTAAGATGGAGCAGGCTTGCTTCCTGCGTGGTTCTACCAACTATCCACGCATCCCCTAGATCCTCGAGTGAGCTCGAAGAGTATCTGAGAGGATGGATGGAAGAAAAATATGACAGGGAAGGAAGCAGTTACAGTAGAAAGTTAAAGGCTGTAGGACTTTCACCGTATTCAGGCTGAATGCATGGTGTTCATCCAATGGCTGGAAGTAAACTGTTAGTTACGTACATATGCATGTCCAGCCATAGGACCTAAAGGTATGGGAAGACGAGTAAAAGAGAGAGAGAGAGAGAGAGAGGAAGAGACACTGTATTCTCTTGCACTAGGCAAATGGGGTGGCTCTGGTGTACCTGCGTATGGAGCTCGTTATTGGATGAACAACAACACTTTTCTCCTGACTCTCTTCAGTTTCTCTTCCTCCTTACGCTTTTACTACAAGTGTGCCTCTCCCAGACCTTTCTCTCCATCTCTATGGAAGCAATGAGTTGAATTTAAGGTAGGTGGAGAAGTACAGGAAGAAGAGAGCGTATGTGTGTGTATGAGATATATACATATAAGTATGTACATATAAGAGAGAGAGAGATAGATCGGAGAAAAATAAGGAGAGGAGAGGAAGAGGATGAGAAGAAGAGAGGGAAAATATATGGGGAAAGGGAATGCATGTGTTGCACGGTGACTGAGTACGCCCTGTTGTAGCAGTCGTAAAAACACGGGCTTTTTCGTTTTTAGGTATACACAACAAGTGAGTTCTCGACAGTTTTAACTCATGCGTCTGGCGTCTCCGACTATCAATGAATCTACTTGCGGTTCTCCTTTCTACTCTATATGCCGATCGATCGGTGCGCTGACGTCACGTGTGTGCTGACTCCAGCATGGCTGAAGCCCCAAAGTTATGTAGGAGCGTTGATGCGGTTGCTATGGGTAACGTATCAAACCCTCCTCATACACAATAGCTTTTAGCTCTTTCACCATTCTGCAAGTAGACCATAAGTATACACACGTCCTTCCAGGCTCAGGGAGAGAGGGAGAGAAAGAGCACGGGAAAGCGAAAGAGTAGAGTGAGAGAGCTTGCCATCAATGTAATATTACATATATATGGTATATTGTACATAAAGGCCTTTCATAGTGCTGTTGTTGGCCAGCTTTTCCCTTTCCACTGCAGCACACTCTCTCTCCGTACGAGGGAGGGCAAGGAAAAACTTAGCAATATTACAACGTTGCACAAAGCCTGTCATATAAGGTTTTTTTTTTAGACATTCTTCTCCTTCCTATTTTTCTCCTGGACTTTCCTTCGATGAAAGTAATTTTGAACCCTCTTGAATCTTCCTCTTGACTTTAAAAAAAATAATATTACAAAATATAAATATATATATATATAAAATTGTATGAGACACATTTTTTTTCATTTGTCGGACAGTACGTGCAAAAAAATATATTGGGGATTAAAAAACAGACCTAAATGGTTGAATAGTGAGGAGAGAGGGAGAGAGACGGAGTGAGCAAGTACTTTCCGGGTTGGACAATAATATTCCACGCGCGCACATCATTATCAAAACTCTCATATAGCTAGTATATAGCCAGTCGAAGAGAGTTGAGACTTCAGTCGGTGTAACTTCCACTACTCTTCAACTGTCGGTTGTGAACTCCACCACGAGAGCGGAAGAACGATTGGGAGTGGTCTTTTCTCTCTCTCTCTTTCAGTCCTGTTTGTATCCTCTCCGATTTGCATTTTCTGTTTTTCCTCCCAATTCTTTTAAGCAAAATAGTCCATAACCCATAACTTACGGGAAAGTCTGCTGTGTTTTCAATATCAAACCTGATCATGTAATTCGTGACAGCAACAGTTCAAAAATTTAGTGATTCTTTTTATTGTGCCGAGAAATAAAAAAAACGGTATTCGGTGAATGGTACTGCACAAAGTTTCGATCTGCCGCGTTGGTGTGTCACAGTTCTTATTTCTCATCCCGTTTGTTCTTGTAGCGTTAGTGATAAACGCTCACTAATTCTTGGAATTCTCAACAATACTAAAGTGAAAGGGAGTTTTCCCCAGAGAAAGTGGTTGGTTGACTTTTCCCCAATTGTTGGACTAGGTAAGAGAAATTCCACGAATGTGTTTTCACTTTGTATGTATATATACGTATGATAAAATTTGAGTCTTTCTCACGGCGAGGTGGTTTTTGTCGGCGTCAAAACAAATTGTAGAAGCATTTTTACAGACTTTTTATTACTATATGGCTCCAGCATATCCTTTATTTACAACGTCGTATCACGATTAATGCCCCCGATTTTTGTTATATCGTTAAAAAAAAATTTGGGGTATATGTGGAAACGTTAACAATGCATTGTTTTCTCCTGTTGATTTCGTGTATTGTATACCATTACGTGGGTATTGTGTAGCATAACGAAAAGAAGGAGGACACTATGGTTTCCATCCATGTGTGTTTTTTCACCTTCGCTTTCGTTCACTTATTTTCTTTAACTTGTGTGCACTTGCATTATTAATAAAGGATTAATGAATTTCATAGTGGCTACTGACCGAACGAGGCTGGGTTGGAGACACCCGGTAGCCGTGTCGCACACCACAGACATGCATTCTTGTTTGTCTGTTCGTTTTTGAACTTTGTATGTTTGTGAGCAATGCTTCTGACAAATACTCTTTTTAATGAGTTCTGTCGTAGTTGTGCTGCTGTCGCATAATCATGATTGAGTTTTTATTCTCTGGTGTATTGCCCACATGCATTTATTGCCAAGTAAATTTGTAGTGTAAATTGTCTGCAATCCTAATGTATTCGTCAAGTTGAATTATTTATGAAGATAATTCAACCCATGGAATTACGTAAGTGCGAGTAAGAAAACGACCGTACTGTTCTTGAAATAAAAAATGGCAAAGGAAGTTGGTCATGGTAATACGAGACATGAAAGCACGAGTCGTAAGGATAGTTCGGGATATTACAATGTGCTGTTTGCATTGTGCAGTGTACGGTGGGGTAAAATAATGATGGAATTTATTTTAAGAAGATTATTTTGGGATGATTAGTAGGAGCAGGAAGAGATGTGGGTGAAGACAGAGAAATAGGACTAGGTGTATAGAGTAGGGAAGCCTGCAACAGACTTTGGTAGTTTAGAAAGTAGAGGGAACCAATATTATTAACATTTTGTTTATTTGACTTGAAATTGGGAAATGACGGCAAAGGTTTGGATATACTGAAGGCGTTTGCTTGCATGTAACATTTGTTCACGGAATGGTTTCGTAGATTACTTTGGTTTGTTGTTTTTTCTCAGTTTCCTGAGAATACTAACTTCACTGTTTTCCATGTCCGCTACGAACATGTTCTTATGGAACTAAGGCTGTTGAGTCTGTAGTTCTGTAGTTCTGGAGTTGGCTTGTAGAAGTTAGGTTGGGCTGTGAACAGTGTACAGGAAGCAATTGCGTTTTCATACCCGCTGTATTTCGGTTGCTTTTGCTCACGACGCCTTCATAAACTGTAAAAGAATATAAAAATCTGCTACTGCCTCTTCTGTCTTCGGTTCTCGAACGTTGAGGAATTGTATTGAAAGAAAATGAGTTGTTAATGCTTTTGCAAGATTCTGTCGCAGAAGATAACTTCTTGCATAGGAATTGAGGGTAACCAAGGGAGAATGGTAAGGAGGAAAGGACAAATGGAGAAAGGAAATAAGGAGAGGAGGAAAGAAGAGAAGAAGCAAGTAGAAGAACTCAGTTGACATGAGGCTGAAAGCACTTCAGCAAAGATGTTATTACGTATCGGTATATATGAATGTGCTTGCATGTCGAACATGTAGAGCAGGAACGAGTTAAGTTGAATTCAATAGGATACATACATACAACGTGCGAGTAAGATGCACTGACAGATAAAAGGCAATCGTATCTTTCACACATCATAAAGATAATTCATATTGAAAAATGTACAGCTCACCCCGTGTAAAGAAATTTATATCGGTGAATATTGGAATACGATATGCACGTACGTGAACGGTATTGTGTAATCGAAGGAGGTACTAGAAGAAATGTAAGTAATTGTGAAGTACTTGCTTCTTTACACTTACCCCCATTGAGCTATGATAATGCTCCTGACACCACTCCGTTTTACGAGGGGAGACAGTGAAGAGAGAAGCTGTGAAATCTTTTAGCCCCTACTTCTTCTACCCATCACACATGTTTTTAATGGAGAGGCAGAAAATACATACAATATTCGTATTTGGTTGTCATTCTATTCCATTTCCATTCAAGAAACACACATGTATTAGATGTATTACAAACCCGGGTATACATAGACACGTTCCTGTGACACCACACCATGTTCTTGCTGTGAGATGTACAGTAAAAGAGCTTTTTTTTTACTCCTCCTGTCATTTACATAGCTCCGTCACCATTATGGTTGTTGATTTGAGAGAGTGTATCCCTGATACGTACACAATCTGGTTGGAGGGAATCGATCTGTCTTTTGACCTCCTGTCGCTCTCCCGTGTTTGTGTTTTGTTTTGCCGGAATCTATCTGCTCCTCTCTATCTCCTCCAGTGTTTGTACTTATTTGTTGAGAGGTAGGTAGCAGCAGTCTCGAAAGAAGCTTTTATTATACTATCATGGATGTTTAGAACATCAGAACTTGATTCCATTCAATTCCGTTGAGAGGTTGTGAACAGAAGGAATCTGTTTTTTTTGTTGTCAAAAGGAATGGATTGGATGTATGTAAGCTTTCTTCGCATTCACCTTCCTACTGTATTCTCGTGCGGTTGATGGAGACGAATTCAACATCAGCTTTCATTGCCGAATAACACGCGTAATTAAGATGTTCGCCATTCACGAAGTTACAGCCCGTTGTAAATGTTCATTAGTAGGAATTTTGAAGCTGTTGACGGAATTTCTGTCAATCCAACTCCAACATTCCTTACGTTCGGGAAATCGTACAGAAATATACCACCCGTACTACTTGTTATGTGCCGAAAAGGTTTTTTTAGCTTTAAAAAATTACTACTAGCTAGACTAGCTAGCGGCCGCACGTACTATGTATTAGCTGTGCTACTCTTCAGAAATGATACTAATACCTTCCTCATATGCCGCAATCCTTTTTTACTCCCGTACACGGGAGTAACCTTACAGAAGCGAGTGCGAGCAAGAGGTAGAGTAGTGTAAGATGGAAGAAGGTAGTAACGTAAATACAATGCTGCTTTTGCATCATTACAATCTAATCTGCAGTTAGAATACAGAATACATAGATAGTTGTTCAAGAAGTCCTCATATAAAGGATGAGAGTATGATGAATGCAGAGGATGCTCGATGTGGGCTGCATACGAAAGAGAAGCGAAAGAGGGAGAGATAGAACGGGATGAGTTGTAGATGAAGATCATGCGTTCACGGGAGTTTTTCAAACAGTGTGGTTGCAAGGGATTGGTTTCACTAGTTGGAAGAAGAGAGTTATACATGCCATGTGTCTGGTAATGAAAAGTTGGATAATGCAACAACGTAGAGACGTAGAGAGTAGCAACGAGTAGAAGTGGAATTAGGGGGAGCAGGAATATCATATTGAGACTGACTCTTTCGCTGTAATTCCGTTCTTTTCTCATCGTAATTACGCCTGTTTCCCAGCTCTCCCACTTTCACTATCTCTTCTCGTGCTCTGTCACTATCAGGAGAAAAGATTAAAAAAATCAACCAAAAGGGAAAAAATATATGTTCGTGTGCCATCATTTTCCACTTGCTCGCCGCCATGTCTTATGACAGGCTTAGAAGGGACAGTGATAAAACTTCTGTAAAAGGGAACGCCGAAGTGAAGCAGTGAGTTTAATAACATTCAATCACCGGTGTGCTGACGGCATAAATAGTTCACACTGAAAGTTACGAATACTTCTTATTTGAGGCCAAAAGCGGGGGAAATGGAAGTTAAAGTAGTGCAAGCGGTGGTCAGCTGTAAATAAAGAATTAGTTATATTTTAAACGACGTCAAATGAAAGGCAGTTTGCAAGAATTTCCGGTTTTCAATTTCTACCCGTTTTGTTGCTAGCGCTCGTGCTTTTCTTTACTCTCACTTGAGAAAACTTGGAATGTTCGTTTTCTCGGTGTCTTCTCTTCTGCTTCCCCGAAACGTTGTTGAACCGATGCACTATGACTATATATGTGTGTATGTACATGTATGTAGAAGTAAATGTTTTACTCTTCTCTTCCTTTCGTGTGTGTAATCACATTTACGAGTTGGCGCCTGAGCACAAGATTACGTAATTGTAACGCGATTAAACTGGCATGCACACTAAATAATGCTGATGATGAGGGTCCATGCATCAAAGGTGATGATCACGTATTAGCGGGGTAAAAGGTATACGTCAATTCATGCGATGCTGAGCAATGTCATAAAATACTTATTAAGAAAATGAACTGCACCTCGGATGGGTGAATTTCAAAGCTGGAGGGAGAAGGGGAGGTAGTAGTAGTATGTTTTCGTTTTTCAGCGTAATTTCTAGTTGTTAGTAAATGAGTATTTTCTCCGGGTGCAATTATGAGAACAAATGTGGTCACGAGTGAAAAAGATGAATAGAAACGATAAGTAGCGTGAGTTTTTCCATGGTGGAGATGGAGAACGACAGTTTTAATTACTGCTTCGTTTCAAATAAAATGGTTATCACAACATTCGAGCTTATCGTTCAAAAATGTTGGGCTTGAAATCGTACCATTTAATAATATGGTGTGGAGTTTTGTACCGAATATATTGCATGAGATCAAGTCGGGCTCACGTTTCATTTTTTCGCCTTCTGTTAGTATTAATATCCTTTGCTTTCGCCTGCACATATCTGTTGCACACCGGGTTTCTCAGTAATTGTGCTGTAGAAAGCGAGAGCAGAAAAGGAACGCTTGATAAGACTAGGGTAAGCACGGGTGAAGGAGACGGGGAAGAAATCGCATAGCAACCAGCGGATTTATTGTGCGGTTCAAGTCTTTTTTAGAGCACCAAAGTTGTGTGCCATTAATCTGTCCCCGATTGTTAGTCGCCATGCTGAAGGAATGTGTAGTTAACTTAAAGGGTGCAGAAAGCAAGCACCTAGAAAGATGGAAATCAGACTTGTGTTTCCATTTTTTTGTTTGTTTTCAATTTCCAGTTTAAGCACACTATTAAGCGGAGCTTAAAGTTCGACGTGCATTGTACTTGTGCATGGGGTTCAGAGGAAACCTTATGTACCCCTTTCCATTGAGGAAAGCTCACCAAACGCTAGTCATAATCGTGGTAACACACATTCACCCTGCGTAGTGGTAACCTTATGTGGGCGAGTAGTAGTTTTTTTGTAGTATGCCTTATCACTATGTTTTAGGACAGCACAGCTCTCTACTGTAATCTGTCTGCGTGTCTTTAAGGTAAACAGTAAGCACGATATCTCAAAAACGAGTTGACGGATATTAGATGAAGTTAGGAACTTGGCTGGAGTATAATCTCAGCTTCAGTACTGGGAAATCATTGGATTCTGAAAGTAGTGGTCGGAAAAGTAATTTTGATTCGACATAGGAAAATGGGAGGGATTTCAGTACTAAAAATAGATAAATCGGTTAGCACACCAGTTAATTTCTACCGTCATAAAGCCAATTAATTTAAATGGAATTACGTGCATTAGTTATATCCGACGTATTGTTCACGAACTATATTGGGTGCTGTTCTTTCGCGAAATGCCCCTGAGATGACCGTGGTTCACATATCCACTCGGTACATATTTGGTTTGGTACACGCGGAAGAGTGTTATGTTTATGTGCGCAAATATCCTTACATGGATTACGGAGTTGGGCTTTTTGTTGAAACCTTGATTAATTAGTGGTTTCCAGACATTTGTGTCAAAGAAATGTCCTTCAAAATGTGTGAAGTAAAGCTGAGATTAGTGTGGAGGTGTACAACTGCGATTTCAAGCTATTATTATGGAATTTCCTAAATTGGGAATAAGGCATCAACATTCAAATATATGCAAAACTTTGGAGCATTGAAACATATTCCCCTGTAGCTCATTCTGTGTGAAGTATCTCTCAATTAAAGGCAGGGCTTAGGGACAGTACTTATCATGTAAGTGTTATAGTGATGTGTACAACCAAAGTGTCGGGAATGATCCTTTTGTTTTTGAACATGTAAACATGTTTTACTTTGCTTCAAAATTGTATTTTAGCCTGCAGTGGGGGTGACAAGTATTATGAAGCACACCTTCGTGTAGAAGTCTAGAGGGTGGTAAGGTAATGGAACATTAAGTAGCATTTGTCTTTGTGTACCTCAGCGCTACATAATGTGTATGCACATAGTTAGAAGAGAGAGAAATGTTCCGTGACTTATTGGGACTGATTGTGAGTGAGTTTGTGTGTGAGCAAGAGTGTGTGTGTGTGTGTGCTGATTTTATCAAGCGATCACTTTATACGTACGTCGGAAAGGACAAATGAAAAAGAAATATTCGTCTCCAGCACTGCAAGCTTAGTAGCGTATGTTGGGGGGACAACAATTTAATATGTGTATGTGCATGCACACATATGCTACTTTTGTATTAAGGGTGTCGCGACTGGAAGTGAGAGAGTCGAAATACCACGGTACTTATACGTACGACCACATGACCAAGAGTCGTAACCATTTCCTTCTTTTCTAATAGTAGTAATAATAAGTAGAGAAACAAAAGTAGCTATGTTAGAGGCAACGCCCGGATCACATTATGGAATTGAGGCGAGTGAAGGAGGAAAAAATCCATTTGGGTTTCGTAATGCTTGGAACAGTGGGTGGGTGGAGAAGGAGGAGAGCATGTAAAAATACGAAAATTATTTTACTATTTTTTTCATCCTTCACACGATGAAAAAAAAATAAAGAAAGTTTACTTGTATTCGAGAAGAAACTTGAGCTGTTTTGTTTGTGAATAAAAGGATATTCCAGGAAAATTCGTTTCAGTAGTACCTGCTGAGGACGAATCAGAAAATTAAAGAGAAATAAATAGAATCGTTCCTCATATACTGATGCACTTGTCATCCAACACGGCGTGACAAGTTGAATAAATTTCAACAAGAGCAGCGTGGAGGAATGTAGGTGTAAGTGTAGGGGAAGGTTAATCTTCTTCTGCACGCTTCTACTATAGTACTACAGTATAGTAGAGCAGAACTGTACTGTGTAGTAATCTTAATTGAGCATGGTTTTCTCTTCTTTCTGGGAACCTCCTGCCGACCCGCCATTTAGCATTTGCGGAGCTTCCTTTTGGTGTGATTGTGATCATAATCGAGTATATTTTTCCCTCAGAGTTGTTTTCCGGGCGTAAAAGGTGTGTTGGAGAAGGGTGAAGAACCTTGTTCTTTCCCTGGTCTCCTTTCGGATACCGAGAAAAACAGGCCTTTGGACTTTCGGGTGTTCATACTGGTACCTACAACTTTTGTATCTTTGTGTTTGTTAGGAAGGAAAACGTACAAGGGAAGTGTTGGCACGAACGAAGTACAGGAAAAAGTGGTTGCTTAGAGGTAGCGAGAGAAAAAGTACGGAAAACTTTTCTTCTTCTTCTCTTTTGTTTTTCCGAAGTGGTAGAGTATTAACAAACTTTTGTTTGGTAAGTTAGGGAAAAATCTCAGTTTATCTGTCTTTAGTCACTTATTAAGAAGAAAGAAAGTGAGGGCTGGGAAGAGAACGAGATGAAAGCGGACACCCAACAGCGCCTTTTTGTAAGGACCGTCTGTATTCTGGTCTAGTATTAATAGTTACAGGAGCGGTGATGTAGCGCACTAATCCCCGTGAATTGCTGGCCATCGACTAAATTATTCAGACTTACTTTCGATAATTGTATGTCGTCTGCTACATGCATACATATGTATACGTACTGGCTACTGGCGTACATGCATAGATGTAGGTTTGTCTGTGTACTGCGAATAGTAGTTTTATAAAGCCATTATTGGTCTTCAGCTAGCAACTTATTTTCTTCCAGGAAAAAGGTGAACATTGTTAACGACGAAAATCGTTTAGAAATGTGACTCATAGTCGTCGAAAGTGCCTTGGGAGAGCGTTTTTCCAAGAAAAGAGTAAATTTGGAATATTCTGTCATTAGTATCCAAACTCGGTTGGAGGAGTAGCAATTTTCCGATGGCGCAAAGCAAGAATACAAAAGAATCAGGTATCTGGTGTAGGGGGAAAGAAGGAAAATGACTCGCCTTGGAGTCATTTCCCGAAAGCGCTTCAATTCCGGTGTTGTTTTCATAAACTAATGTATGTTTATAATATAAACTGCATGTACCAGGAATCTGTATTTAGTATTTATTCAATCATTCCAATAGTCACCAAACCGAAGTTTTGTGTCCGTGTGGTCACTGGGAGTGCTTGAGTCAAGAGAAACTATTGTACTCGTACAAGTGTGATACGAGCAGTAATAAATAGTTAATACATATACATATATGTATTATGTTGAATAATGATGTAATTTATTCCTTTGTTTCCCACAGTCGCTAAAATGGGTTGCGCTATGTCTGCCGAAGAGCGGGCCGCTCTTGCACGGTCCAAACAGATCGAGAGGAATTTAAAAGAGGATGGTATACAGGCAGCCAAAGACATCAAACTACTTCTCCTTGGTAAGCATAATGTCTACCTCAATCATGTACATTCACTCGTTACATGGTTACATAACACAAATATTTTGTTTATTTAAAAAGTTGCGCTATAAAAAATATCATTCCGTTTTTCTCATGAAATTCACGAGTGTGCCCGAGAAATAAAAATAATTTGAATTGGCTTAAATGCAAATTTTTGGGACTTTCAAAGGATGGAGAATTGATTCCTGAGTAGCTACAATAGTTGAATTGTAAAAGTTAGCTTTGTTTTGATGCAAGAGAGGTTTTAATAATATCAGATTGTGTTCATCGCTTACTTTTGTTTGCTCTTTGAACTCTTTCTAAAAACTAGACAGAAGAGAGAGAGAGATTGGACAGTAGACAGGAATGGGAGGGAGGTGCTTAAACATCATAGTTAATTTGGTACTGAGAGTTGGAAGATGTCATACTTACCGTAAATGTCGCTTCTATAATAGCATAGCATACCTTTAGAAGAGGAAGTTTGTTAGGAGAGAAACCTTTTTTATTCATACATTGAGGCGATGTTATCGCAAACAAATGGTAATTAAACTGAACATTTGTGCGGACATCTTTACGGTCGATGTATAACTAATAACATCAAATGTGGCTCAATAAATCTCATTTAGGCGACAGTTTACAATACAAAAGAATGGAAACGATGAGAGTTTTGGAAAGGTTAGTGCTAAGAGGATAATGCCACACATATCTTCTCATTTTTTAATAATGGAATTACACAGACAGAGGACTTATCGGCGTAATCACTTTTTGTGCCCAGCCATAACAAACGGATTACTCATTAAAAAATCACCCCCGGTAGAAGAAACTGAACGACTGCATTTTGAGACATTACTCCATCGTACTGAAATTTCAACCCATATGACTTACACAGTAGTTGGTATCTTCATACGTGAACAATGAGCACATGTGCATAGGCATGTATGCATGTATATAATATAGGTAAACTAATGCAAGTGTACAGTCAATATAATTTTGGTTTTAGTTCTAGATTATATATATGTATATGTTAAATAATGGACCATTCTGCATGTTTTTTGAGTATTCACAAAAAAGTTCATATTATATACTGTTCTGCATATATAATATTTTATGGCTTGCACAATTACCTTGGAAAGAGATAAACAGGTGGCTTTACTTTTAATTCTTTCGTCCTGCAACTCTACTTACACTAGGATTGTAACTATATTTTTTGCGAATTCTTTTCCTTCCTTTACTGAATGCAATATGGATGTAGTAAAGTTGAGATAATATGTATACTAATATCTAATATACAATACACGTCCGATGGTATTAGTTAATTGCATGAACATATAGTTTCTCACTGTCGATTTGTATTCACTGTACCATACAGTCGTTTTCCAGAGATAACGATGAAAATCGTTGCCAAAATTAAACCAAAACAGTATTTTATTGTAGTGGTTAGTGGGACATCCCAGAAGTTGATTAGTGTAGATCCATTAGAAAGACTACCCTTGACTTAAAAGACTGCTCAAAGTGAAAAATCTGTCATTTCAAAAACGATTTGGACCAACTACATCAGTTTTTATCAGTATACCCAAATTTCTCGTCTTAGTTTAAAAAATAATTTTCGGAATAAACCGAAAGTCGCGTTGTCCGTGTTTTTGGTTCTCTGATCTTCAAAACTGGTCCTACTGCTTTAGCAGCTCCAAGAAAAGTTCTTTCCCGATAGATCGTGTTAGAGAAATATGTTAAACAAACCGATCGTACGCAAATAAAATGAAAGAGGAGTAATTGAAATCATTGGTCATGCATTGATTGCTCGATTGCTTTAGAATTGTAGTTCAAATATGCTGTGTATCACAAATCATAATATTAAAACTGCTAGATGCAACACTGTCACGTTAGAGAGGAGGGAGTAGGGGAGCGTGGATTGACTGAGAAGGAGGGAAGGCATTGGTATTGAGCATGCACATTCGTCCTGTCACCTCCGTCTCTCCCAGTCTCTATTTTCGCTTGCTGTTCTGCCTGCTGTGCATGCCTGTGTATCAAACACTGTATTAAGGGGGTATAGGCAGCAGGACGGGAGAAATGGGATGAAGAAACGAACACGTCCTGTATCTTTGGTAATACTGCTAGGCGGTGTCTAAGTCTAAGGCTGTTACCCCGGGGTAGTGCGGATACCACTTGCTGGATAGAACAGACTGCTGTTTAGGAAACTAACTAACCCAAGGAGCCGTGTGGGACAGTATACCCGCGCGGGGGATACCATGGACTTTTGGACCCTTGTGCATATACATATATAATGTATGCCTGATGCCTACAAATAGTCATTTTGGAAGCTTAGTACGTGTAAAATGGCCAAGTCTATGGGCTCCTTCCCGGTAAAGGGTGAATTTCGGGTTGGTTCCTAAATGGCATTCTATCCTTTCCAGTATAAATAAAATATCGCTCACAATGCCAGAAGTAACGACCGGGACTAACATTTCATGGAGGCGGAAATGTGTGTTTGTATTATTATTATTTACTTCCACCACCTATCTATCACTCTAGTTGCTTAAGGTCTCATCACGCATTTGCTTTTGATCTTTTGTCTCCCAGTCGTGTTCACAAGTCGTCATTCGTTGTACACTGCTCAGACTTTGCTAAGCGGAGAAGCGGTTGTAATTTTTTGTTTCGTAGATTTTTTATTTGTTCTGGGCGAAGTAGTTATTACATTTAAAATAATCCGCTTTGAGTAGTACTGCGATACCACTGCGAAAAGCATAAGAGGGTAATTGTGGTATTAGGTATTGCGTATTTGTTTACACGTATACTACTTTCAGTGAACCTTCATTTCGCAGGTTTATATACTAAAAAGGATTATTTACACATGGGTATATACTGACGGCTCTGAAACCTTTGTCTCTTGCAGATAGCACTTGCATAAATTCCTAAATTTTTTCAAAATGATTGAGAAGGTTCAATAAATATGGAGTTTTCAGAACTCTTCTTGTTTACGCATAAATACAAGAATTAATTTACAATTCAAGTTTCTTCATCAGAGCTATAGTATACAATACAAGGATGAAGTTTTGTCTGTTCTAAATGCAATCTATGCATACAATTGCGATTGTGAAACGTAACACCTTTCTTATACATCCTGCTTTGGTGCGTTGTAGCTTAGCTTGTTGATTGTTTTAATGACTGTAAAGTAGTTGGAACACAATGTTTAGAAACAAACGAATGAGTTGGGTAGAATTGGACTGGAATTTATGTGCGGGCGAGTATATTTCAACGTCAACACACATTCTAAAAGGCGGAGTCGTGAATCAGTGAATCATATATGTCACCTACTGCATCCTTCGTAAATAGATGAACATCCTCGTTTGACAAAGATTATTACAGGACAAGCGCATTTACTACTAGCAATAATAGCAATTGTCAATGGATGTGAATATGTATGTCAATGGGCACACTCAGATGTACTATTTGCGATTTATTTTGACCCCGTGCGCCCCCCCCCCAACTCGAAAAAAACTGGAGACGCGTTTTATGAAATAAACAATGTTAACTTTTTAATTCCAGGTGCTGGTGAATCAGGGAAGAGCACAATAGTCAAACAAATGAAGTAAGTACTTTTTAAATCTTTAAATTGTAATGAAAATATTTCAGTTCTGGGAGAAGCAATACATAGCTTGTTGACGTGTAGAAGACAAACAGAACTATGCATTTATTTGCAAGGGTGTCATGAAAGACTGTTGAATTTATAAACTATGTTAGTTTCATTTTTCTACGAATTAAGGGTATTCTAAATCATCTATCACAGCGTTTCATACGAAATCCTGCATAAGTCAAAGACCGGGGTATTCTTTTCGCGCCCCTAAACGCTCCATCAATAAACGAAGTCCTTCCCCATTAAGCAGCACAAGAGACATGCTCTCCTTAATTCAAGAAATGAAGCCCTCGTAAGCATTTATCCGGGTTAAATTCAGGGAACAGGGAGTAATGACATCAGAATGTTATTTCATTATCAGAAAAATGGAAGATTAATAGAGGGATTTTGTACTACATTATCCGGTAGTTTTAATCTTGGTAGATCTTTTACAGCTAAAATTTTTGCTAATAAAACAGATACCTAAGAACCCTATAATTAAATAGGCCAATTCTTACCCTTCACAGTATTGGCGAAAATCCGTTCCCTATTATAGCTGCAGTCTCTCCACAATCCATCAATTGTTCAGAGGACCAAACAATTCCCGAATCACCGAATTTTATAAGCATAAATCTCTTTTGCAAAAATTGTTTTGTGAAAACACGAAACAATACATATATTCAACGACAAGATCCAGTCAGAATTTAGATTCAAATCCATATTATCATTGTTAAAAGGAAATCGTCCGTATTCGGAAGGCAGGTTGTACTAGTTATGTAAAGGGCTACAGAATCTTGAGTAGAATCACTGGGGAAAATAAGGATGAGTAATAAATCTTTAATAAAAGCTAGAATTTTAATTGTGTAGTCGAGTGACGTTGGATTTACTAAAACCATAAATCTAAAAATTAGATACAGAGTTGGGATCGGCATAGATAGTCCGACGGGAGGGAGACCATAGAAGTGGTCCCACGCATTGTTTCTAGCATTACGTGGATACAGATACCAATTATTGAAAACCAATTGCCAATTTTACCCTTTCTTTCTGGCCGACTTTCTACATGCTGTGTAATTGGCATCCAATAGTTGGATATACGCACTACGCACATAAACTGTATCATACGCAATGCACGGAGTGAATAATGACATTTTATATTTTCTCTGTCATACTCCCACTCCAAGTGTATGATGCATTTCGATGCTTGAAGACTGTTCCCGACTAATGGTTGAGTGACGCATTTAATTCCGGAATAAACAAATATGCAAATGCAAAACGTCTTGGAAGCGATTGTGGAGATTGTCCTTCCCCGTGTGTAGCCGCCTGTCCCTGAAATAACAAAGATCGGATAATTTTTTTTTCTGGAATTTTATTGCGTCTTCAAAAATCGAAATTTTGAATGAATTTCGAACTTTACGCAGGGAAACCGCCATAATTTGACGAATTCTTACTCGACGGGATGAAGTTTTCCGGAAAAGATTCTGTTAAAATTTTTCGTTTTTTCACGTTTTCCTTATTTTTGGGCGCAGTTGCAGCAAGGAAGGGGAACAAACAATTTTTAGGACTTCTGCCACTTTGGAACTAACAATAAGAACCCTTGCATTTACAATCAATGGAAAACAGTCTTGTGAAGTCTTTTGGATTTGTCCCGGGCACGGGCACAGAGGTCATGTATCACGCGCATTTTCTCCTTCACGTTGATCATCATGCGTTTAGGGGGAATGGGAGACATTATACTAAATCTTGTAATGGGCTTTGTATGCTATAGTTTAACTCTGCTGGAAAGTACCCTGCTATTAGGAATAGGAAGTTATTGCTATATGTATATATTGTCCCATAAGAAGAAGGATTATTTATTTTTCGTGAAACTGTATTTACAAGGGAGAAGTAGTTGAGTGGACGAATTCGTCTCAACTCTAGTGCTTTTGCGCTATAGCGTATAATTTTAAAGGCATTAAATCGGTTACAATCATATTTGGAAAAGTTAATTCGAGTGCGTTGACTGACAATTGAAAGACTACAAATAAAAGATTACCACATCCTGGTATAAATTAAGCTGTACATATACGTCTATATAGATTTATAGATATATCATTTTTTCTGCGAGTCTTTTGGAATAATAGCGGTAGTGTATTGAACACACTCATTTACATTGGCTGCTTCTGATTAATTCAAATAGCGGTGTTGTGTATGAGTGGCGAGTGGTAAGAATGTATTGGGAGTTTGGGAGACCGGGTTTTTCTCCCTTTTGCATTGGAAGACTCCTCTTCGTCAACCTATAATCGTTATGGCTTATGGTCGATACCCTATGAAGAATGGAGTGACGATGAAAGCTTGCCTTCTATGGCTTGGCGCTATGATATACGAGAAACAAACCGTATTCTATCTGGATAATATTGACTTTGACTCTATTTACTATTGACAGTAGAATACAAATTTTTTATGGGCCTGTGACGGTGAATAGCTACGTATTAAGAGTTACAACCTTTTAATCAAATGTCGGTTCCGCAATGAAATTATTACAGATGCTGTTGATATGTTGATGCTACATACTCGAATTAATAACAATAATTTGGGTTGGTTTCTTTTATCCAGAATTATTCACGAGAGCGGGTTTACATCGGAAGACTTCAAACAGTATCGTCCTGTAGTGTATAGCAACACAATACAGTCATTAGTAGCTATATTAAGAGCCATGCCCAATCTCTTAATCAACTTTGGAAATAATGAGCGAGAGGTAAGCATTTTTCTTTTCATGATAAGAATCTTTTTCCTTCTATAAAAATAAGTCTGTTACCTCCAGCGCACTGGTAGATGAAGATGTAGAATCATCATAAAAAGTTCCTGCTGTCACCAGCTACAACTAAAGTTCTTATAGAAGCCCGCAAAAAATCTTCAGCTTTCCTAGCTTGAGCTTCTGGTATTTAGTAGTAAGTAGTTTAGCTGTAAGTAGTGTAGTGTATAGCCATAAAGAAATAATGAAAATTGTATTTTTTTAAAAATTTTGTCCCTTTCTAGTCCGATGCTAAAATGGTTTTTGATGTTATTCAACGTATGGAAGACACAGAACCATTCTCAGAAGAATTGCTGGCAGCTATGAAACGCCTGTGGCTTGACAGTGGCGTTCAGGAATGTTTCGGTCGATCCAATGAGTATCAGCTCAATGATTCAGCCAAATAGTAAGAGCAGTCTTCATATCATTAACTATTATTGAAGTAATGTATCAGATTTTACATCATTTTTGTTGGTTAATTCGTCGTGCGGGCGTAATTGAAAACGCACGACGCACGTGTTAAGAAAAATATCCGTTCTTTTTCATCTCGATGTGCGGGAAATGATAATGAACCAGCAACCAGAAATTACTGTGAATGCTTTGGGGATATTCTGAAAAAATTGCTACCATACTGAATTTCATGAAACTCTGCCATTTTGCAGCTTCTTGGACGACTTGGATCGACTGGGGGCGAAGGATTACCAACCCACAGAGCAGGATATTTTGCGTACACGAGTCAAAACGACTGGAATTGTAGAAGTACACTTTTCATTCAAGAATCTCAACTTCAAGTTGTTCGATGTTGGTGGGCAACGTTCGGAAAGAAAAAAGTGGATTCATTGCTTTGAAGATGTGACCGCTATAATTTTCTGTGTTGCTATGTCCGAATATGACCAGGCAAGTGTGAAGTTCGAAGTTTCTGATTACTCTTTTTAGATGCATCCTGTTTGTCCATAATTTGAGGTTTCTTTTAATAATCTCACCTGATAGTGTGACTATAAGTTACAATTTATCTACGTGATTCCTTTTTCCTTTTCGTGCAACTGGTAATTTCTGACGTTAACGTATTCTGTGTCGTTTATAATAACTGCTACTATGGGCACCAAAAAAGAGGTGTAATAATTCTTCCCCCAAGTATCGTGCTTTCTACGTTACTGTTGACATTGTAAATCATTAATGGATATTGCCATCCGTAGGTGTTGCACGAGGACGAGACGACCAACAGAATGCAGGAGAGCTTGAAATTGTTCGACTCTATTTGTAACAACAAGTGGTTTACCGACACTTCTATCATCCTGTTTTTGAACAAAAAGGATCTCTTTGAAGAAAAGATTAAGAAATCGCCACTGACCATTTGTTTTCCTGAGTACACAGGTAACGTTACCATTGTTCACCGCGCATTTTTTGTCTTTTTTTGTTGAATTGTTGAAAAAAGCCGTCGGTTAGTCTTCGCATTAGGTTTTTTACTCATTCATGTATCCATATCCATATGCTGCGTTCCCTCACTTTCATTTGCTTCCTGTCATACCAACATTATCATGTTTTTTATCAATACGATTTAACATGCTTTTAAGGGCTGTATTTCTGGTCTAAATATTATAGCGTATGAAAAGAAAACATTTTAATGTGTACATGGATTCAATAAATATGTTGTATTTTTAACTAACGCTAGCGTCATAATTTTTTTCGGCTAAATTGTAAAATATCGACAATTATCACAGCTAATACAGTCAGTCAGAGTTATTTCGTAATTTGTACCTGCAATTTCATTAAAGTATTTCCGTGTTCCTCATTCAGAGTTTATGTATTTCGTTGCATACACATTATTGCATAGATACAGGTGGTGGTTTTAAAGTCAAGTGTCTCGCTGTAAATTGGCATTTGCAAGTGTTGAATTAATTGTTTAATTTTTCCAGCCTTTTTTATCTCATTTACCTCACGTAAAATAAATCACACTAAGTAATACAGGGAAAGTGCGTAGCACTGGGAGTGACTAACCAAAGCTCTAGTGTTGTGTCATGCGTTGTACTTCTGAAAGAACTCGCTTGTCTTTTTCCTTGTACAGTAACGACAGTTGGAGTATTATTAGAGCATTTGCGAAGAGAGTACGTGTACGAAAACGACAACGTGTGCCGAATAGCCGAATTTGTGGATCTATGCAATGTATCCCTCCGCTCACGTTTTTCTTCACGTAAACGAAATTCATCACGTGTAGAAGCAATTTTACACGTAATTATTCCGTTTTAACGAAATAATTTCCAATTAACTTAGGGACTATTTTAGCGCCGTTCCCGCACACGTTGTCGTTTTCGTACACGTACTCTCTTCGCAAATGCTCTATTCATTCGACTATGCTTACGGTTGAATTATTATTAATCTCAGAAAGTCGCTGCTTGTATGAATTCGATGGTAGCATGTACGAGTTGTACAAATGCAATAATGAAAGTAACATCGCAGGAATCAGGATCAAGTTTGGGCTTGAATGATGGGTTTTTATTTTCGTGTTCGATAGTAAGGTTGTTTAGGAACCTTATGGTGTGTGTAGAGTATTTTAGATGTTAATTACTTCTCTCGGTTTAGGTTATCCATAACCATGCTAAGTAGAAGTAGGCAGTGACAACATGCTTGAAAACCTGCATATCTTGTCCATTTTTCAATCGAAAATTTATTGTGTTTGTTGGTTTATGTGGTTTAAAGGTGCACAAGAGTATGGGGAAGCCGCAGCTTACATTCAGGCGCAGTTTGAAGCCAAGAACAAATCAACGACAAAAGAAATATACTGCCACATGACCTGTGCTACAGATACTTCAAATATTCAGTTTGTATTTGACGCCGTCACTGATGTTATCATAGCGAACAATTTGAGAGGATGTGGCCTGTATTAATCTCTGATTTTTTCTCGACAAGAAAGAAAGAAAAAACATAGTGATATCTATTCGTTTAAAAAAGCAAAGAAGAACAAAAAACTCCTTTTTGCCAGGAAGACATGGCTGAATATTATAACTAATCGTCGTTACTCTACTACTATTAATTCTACTACAACAATTACTAGCGCCGTCAAGTAATGATGACGTACTACCGCGTAGGACAAAAGAAGGAAGAAAAAGTGTGTGAATATGTTTAAAAGAGACAAGGTGGGATAACATTCATAAATGAATATAGAGGAGATCAACGGTGTCGTTACCACAACTCTCCTACTACTACTACATAAATGTATATTAAGTATAAACGTTTCTGCTTCAATATTACTTTTACTATAAGAAGTTCTCTGAACGCCCTAATATCTGCGCATCTCAGAAGGTAAGAGAAAAACGAGAAATTTTTTTAAGAAGATAATGCTGACGAAATTGATGGAGACGTGAACACATGAAAAAGGGATTGATAAAAAAGTTTTGGAAAACATGAGAAGATCCCCTTCGTAATTGGAAAACAAACAGAGGGTAGGGTGACAAGAGAATCACACAAAGACGCCAGTGGGAATCTTGCATGGTTCGTTTTACGTGAAAAACTCAGCTATGTACCTTGCTTATGTGTAAGTAAGTCTTGGAGAAACTAGGAATAGTACTGCTACTACTACTTACACTTTTACTACTACTGCTAAATACTACTACCATGTCACCATTCATCGTATCTCGGATGATGATAATACTTACAAAAATGTGGTTTAGGGAAAAAGAAAGACTTGGAGAGTGTTTGAAGTAAGAAGAAAATCGTGGAGAGAGCACAAATATTAAAAAAAGTCTGGATGGAAAAGATAATGAGAGTAAGGGAGAAAGTATTTGAAAAGAATTTTTATCCGTTTTTTGATTACATGTACACTACTATCATTAGTGTTAGCATTGTGTCGCTACATACGTTTAAGCTCTTACATAACATCGTATATTACATACACATATTTAACGTATATAAGTAATACATACGTACACATAGTTACTATACTCTAATATAATATACATACAAAAATCGTTAATGTTCATGTTTAACGAAGGTTTTTTACTAAATGTATACTACTATTACTAGTATGCGTAGCATCTAACTGCCGAATTTTGATTTTTGCATTCAATAATGATGATGACTTTTCTGTGTTCCTTCTTTATGTGACTTGTTCTTGTGTGACCTTTATCATTTTCTATATATTTTGAAAAATATTTTCAATATTGCAAAGCCATATTAGTACAGCATCGCTAGAATGCTTCTTTTCATTAGTAGCTTATCTTTGGAATTACTTTTATATTTATGAACCTTGTTTGATCCTGTGTTTTTTAATTTAGCACCGACGTAACGAAACCGAATGGTTGTTTTTTGTGTCATTACTCTCTCCAGTATAATATTATAATAAGTCTTGGATGGGTTTCCTTATTATTTTTTTACGCAAAGTGTATAAAAATTGTGTTTTTAATTTGATGATTTGATTGTTGAGTTTAATTTTCAAAGTTTATTTTATTGCTTGACAGTTTTTTGAATGTAACGTGAGACCATAATACATAGTATATTAAATGAAAATGTGCGCTTATTTGTTTCTCTGTAGGCAATAGTATTTATCTGTATAAACGATATATGTATATGCATATATAATCATACAATATGTGTACTTTAAAGTAAGGAAAAAATTCCGCCTTGGCGAGCATACGTTTACATCATGCCTATGAGCATTGATTCTTTCAGCAAATTCAAAAAAAAAAAACACGAACGACGATGAAGATAATAATATGAACAACTTCTCTTTACCGATATACCTGACCGTTTATAACATATACACACATATGTATATTCATATTCCTACGTACAGCTGCGTTCCTGCTACTGCTACATACAATATAAAAAGTTACGTTCATTACTACAAGAAAAAAACAAATCGACACAAGTAGAACAGAAAAACAGTCAAATCACACATTTATGTTTGCTTTTTTCATAGTAATTATCATTTCTTTCTAGTTTATCAAGCTAGTAAAGCTCTGCGCTTGTACAACATAATAATAATCATTATATCAGTTTCTGATGACTACTTTTTTTAATTCCAGAAAGCAATTGCCCAGAGGGAATACAAATTTACATACATAATGTATAATAAAACTAAGCATATATATATATATATATATATATATATATATACACACGAAAA
Organism: Disparrhopalites patrizii; assembly: GCA_034698585.1. Classification (NCBI taxonomy): domain Eukaryota; kingdom Metazoa; phylum Arthropoda; class Collembola; order Symphypleona; family Sminthuridae; genus Disparrhopalites; species Disparrhopalites patrizii. The sequence continues at coordinate 9,515 of JAQGBT010001016.1, read as the reverse complement.
AATAATGAAGTACATAGTAATGCTGCTGAACAGATTCATTATTGCTACGGACTGTGAGTTATTTTTTGAAGCTAAGAACATGGAAAACATTAAGCCACAAGTATGAACCTTTTGCTCTTCTGTGATGCTGCAATACACTTTTGAACGATTTTTAACGCTTTTTTGGAGATTATCTATCACGAAAAAAATCTTTTCTGGACATAAACTTTTTCCTGCACGTCGAAAAAGCAAAATAAAAAAACCAACAGAGCCAAAGAAAATGTGGAATACTAATAAAGTTACAAGCAACACAAAAAGGACAAGAGTATATAGATGTAGTCAAACTTGTGTTGTTCTCTTTGGTTAATATTTTTGCCACTGGAGGGGTTCATCCCAATTATTGTAAATTTGAGCGTGGGGAAATAAGTGATAAAAGGAAGTGGCAAGTAGCACCATTTTGAGTTTGTGTTTCCTTTACAAAAAATTGCCATAAAAACACAACTAGTTCGTCGTATAAAGCCGTCTGCCCTGACAGAAGAATGAAATGAAACAGTTTGAATCCATTCTTTTAGAACCCTATCAACTCGGGTTATGCAATTGGGGAGCTTGATTCTGAAGACTACCCACATATGCTTGATTAGGACAATTAAAAAAATACAAGTATTATACTTACAACTTTACATTTAATAAGTTATTCTTCATGATCTTACAACGTACACTCTGGGAAATTGTCTATTTTTCCTTTATACATGTATATACAGACTATACAATAGCTATTACACCATTGAGTTCGAATAATTAAAAACATCCTAGGAATAACCAAATAAATCCATAAAACCGAGGGAAGAATAATGTTGAAACTCGTGACTTATACAATACTTCAGAATTGGTTTTAACATTTATATTGATTACACCATTCGAACGATAATCCTGTTCGGAACGTGAATTTTTAAAAGATTTGTTTAACAGCAAATGAAGGAACAGTGAAAAACAGTGGGATAAAGTTGTTTTTCTAGGTGTTAGACAAATTATTAATTAATACATACATAAAAATTAATAATCATATGCTCATCTTCCAAGAAGATGATAGGTTCGGGCACAGGAAAAACATTATTAAGGGCTGAGTCCTTGGCGCATGTGGTGATTCTAATAGTTTAAAATGGTGAGAGAGAAAATTAATATAAGCATATTACAAATTAGCAACAATAAAATGTGGATGAATGACAATTCTTGATGTTAATGTTGTGACTGGTGACGCAATGTTTTTTTTAGTGTTATTAAACCATAAAAAAAGAAGAAAAAACGAACCCTAGGACTAGAAATTCGGATACAACATAGGAGTAATACATATGTTTACTATATTATAGAGAGAGCATAGTTTTACATGCATGTATTTCTACGTAACGCGCATATGTAACAACAACTTACAATTTGCAGGGAGTTAAATGAGGAATACAAACCATTGTTAAATATTTCTTACAGGCAATTTTCTACTGGAATTTAGCAGTGAAATGATTTGTACAGTCGATATAGTTATTAAGGATAATTCGAGTTTTTACTCTCCTCCCTAGAACTCCTTGGTCGGTGGGTGAAAGCGGAGGTAAATGGCTTTTTCCTAAAGAACTCTAGTCGTCGAAATGCAAAGTATATATGCATGTACATACATGCATATAGAAACGTGTGCCGTGGAACAATCCTGCTGTAGTGCATGTCCATAAATTCTGTTTTTTCTCTGTCTCTCTCAAACCTCCCTTTCTTTCCCCGCAGGAAGCAGTGAGCAACTTAATTGCAATAGCTGGACAAATGCAATTTACATAACTATCCCCTACTCCAATTACAGGCATGCAATGGAAACCACTGGTTTTTTTTTTGCCCAGGAACATGGTAGGTATTGCAGAGAATAATGGGATTTTCTATCGAATTTCGGTTTGAGAGGGAGGGAGAAAGTGTACAGCTAAATAATCTACAGTGTGGAAAGCCATATTTGCGTAGTAACTATTAGTTCATACAAATTTGATTTCTTGAGCAAACCAGATGATATTAGTATTGTTTTATTTCTTATTTTTGGATGCATGTGCACAATGGAATGTAAAGATAAAAATGAATATATGGGTGTACAGTAATTGCTACGAATCAATGTAGGTATTACAATTACAGGACAGTGTATAATGTATTATTACTATGATAGTGTTTGGGACAAAAAAACAAATGGGGGAAGAGAAAAGAATAACCATTATTCCTTACAAGTTCTGGTTCTCTCGTGCTTGGGTTCCCGAACAAGGCTAATTTCGGAGGTTTGAAACATGTAATGAGAGGAAACAACTGTGTAGTAGAAAAAAACACTTTTTTTCTTATTTTTTTGGAGTTCGTTTTTCCCTCTTCAAGGACACCGTGCCACTTCCGTTTGTGGCTTTTCACAAAAAAAAACATTTACGCACACACCGCGTACCTTTTGGGATGGACAAATCATCCTTGACATGTAAGCCAGTGATTTTTGATACTTTTTTGATTTTTTAAAAATCTTTCATCCCATGCTTAATGACTACTAAACACTAGAAAAAGAAAGTCAAGTGCAACATTTTTTTTCTTCTTTCCAAAGTAAGAGTAATACAGATTGTATTTTTATGGGAATGGGACGTTCACTCCAAAGTGTGTATAACGTCATTAGCTCTGGACTCATGCTTTGACTTTGTGGTTAAAGGGAGTTTGCACAAAGTCCAAGAGGAACATCGAAGGAACTGTATAGCAGAGCATTGTACTACAAGTATACATATACATATTATACGCATTTCAAATCGAGTTCCCATATTTCTAGCAGTTACTCCCTTCTTTTTTTAACTCAATTATTTTCGATTCAAAAGGAAATTATATTCTTTAGTCATCCAATTTTACGAACTAAGCGCGCACGGACACATTCGAAAGATCTGAAAGAAAGGCTTCTAGGGACCCGACCAGAGTATGGCCTAACTTGTTACGGAAAATGTAATGCGGTTTTCAATCAACGAGCATTTTTTGCTACAAAAAAAAGAATATAGCAAGTGTGTTTGTCCGTCTCATTTTTTTTGTGTTTATTTTTGTCGGTCTCTTGTAAGTAAGTACATAAATGCTTCGTTCTGACTAACATGCATATAACTTGTATATATTAAAATTTAAAAAAAATACCTGGGACAAATACCATTTTACAAATATTTTCATTTCACTCCTATATTTTACCAGCATCATCTATACTATTATTGTGTTTAGCAAGAAGAACAAAAGGCTGTGCAGCGTACAGCTGAAATCTTTTATTTTAAAATGGACAAAAAAATGCTAATCATTTTGTGTGTTGTGGTTAATATTTATATTATATGCATTACAAGAAAATGCTAACACGGTAATTTATGAGTCAAGATTTTTGAAAAAAAATCAAAATTAAGTGTACAGTTGAATTCAATGGGAGGGATCTTTGCTTTTAATGGCCACCATTTTGGCCTATATAAAGCGGAGAAAACCCGGAGTTACACAAGAAGGAAAAAATAAAGGTTGTATTGGGTAAGATATTACAATGCATTTATAGGGTTACAATAGGATTCTATATATACATGCCTCTATGAATACAAAAAAATGTACATATATAAATAACATAAATATACACATGTAAATAATTCTCTTGTAAATAAACGAATGGAAGAAAAAGTTAACATAGGGGTCAGTATTGGTTGTCTGTTGAACGTACATCCACATGCTGTTTCTTATATACTCTTATATAAATATATATATATATATATGTCTATATATATATACATATGTAAAAAATATATTCCATATATTAAATATTATAATACTATGCTAAAAAATCTTTAGCTGATATTTAATATGATGGGAGGAAAAGCTGTCATTTTAGGTAGATATTACACACATGATTAATTAAGAGTAATTAAAAATTGCTGTACTACCACCAAAAAAAACTATACATTACATACCTAAGGCTGTTTATTTTACTTGTGTCGTACACGGGACTCTGATTGAGAAGGGGTAAGGTTTAAGTAAGGAGCTGTAGCCGGTAATAGTGTGTAACACAACTATATAATATATTAGGATTTAGACAACACATTGCCGGTACACATTAATTCATATGGCCGGAGAGAAGGATGAAAAGATGAAAAAAAAATTAATTATTGATTGGAAAAAAGAAAAGAAACTTGTACATACATGTATATATATACATACTATAAATTACACGAACACACACATCTATTTATTGGTAATGTTTACTGTACAATTGTTGCATCGTTATTATGATTCTCCTCATGGCTGACAAATTATTCGCATTGGTAATTACATAGTAAGTTCTTTCATTGATTAACAATTATGTATTATGATTCTATAATGCTTTTTGATTTACGAAAAAAAATTAACTCACATTGAAAGTGGATTTGATCACGTTGAAATACGTTTACTAACTACGACACATTTCATATTTCACAGCTTGGATGACTTATGTATATGGTTACTGACTCATTATTCTTCAATTTTAAACCCACACAGCATCTTTCTCTTGTGTGTATTACTATTCGTAATATTCGCCATATTTATATGTATATCATTAATAATTTATGAACGAATGGCACTTTTTTTTAAATCATCATGATGTTTTTTCCACTTTTAAACATATATTTCTATGCTTCTTTTGTCGTTGGAAAAGGATTTATTTAATTTACCTCTCCCCCTATTAAATCCTTTTCTCGGCGGATGTGTAGTTATAAGTGGTGGGGTAATCAGTCAACATTTAATTTTTAAAGGAATCTAACTTGATAACATCTCTATGTTCAACGAGACAAGAAAACAAAAGATATTTGCATGTAAAAACAATTTTACATATGTACGTTTCAAAAAAATACATACATACATATATATAAATATATATACAAATCTCTTATATACCTATACCATTCCTCTCCTGTCTCCCTCTTTTCTACGTGAAACGATTTTCCAAATAATAATAATTATAATGAAACGAAAAAACTCTAAAACACATAGAATTATCCGTCAACATGATAATGTTAATTGTTATAAATAATACGTAATTATACACACAAAAAAACGAGAGACAAAAAAAAGCATCTTTTTATGTTAACTCCGTGATGTTCCTGCTGACATTATTATTATTGTTATTATGGTCTTGAAAGATTCTTAACCATCACCTTCACTTACAATTATGAACAGTCAGTCGTTGAGAGAGAGAGAACTTTTTTTTGTGTTTTTGAGCCAAAGCAATTTTTACTAAATGAGACAAGCGTCTGCAATTTCATACGAGTCAATTATTAATTATGTTATTTATAATTTACGAAAAGATATGCAGTGCAAGCCAAGCACTGATTCCTTTTATTTATTCCCGCTCGTGCCATACGTTATTTTTGGATGTGGAAGTGCAAACAAAAATGAAGCTAATTATTGCATACGAAAATGAAATGATTCAAATTTTATTTTTAATTTCTCCGCATCAACATATTTCCTTGGAGGTGCCTTCTTTTTTGTAATTGATTGATTTTCTGCGAGGGGACAAGAGAAATTAGTTTTACTTGTATGTTACACAAAAGGTATAAATTGTGTAACCACAAACATATTTACCATGTACAATGCAGCAGTAATTTTTATTTTTGAAACCATTTCTTAGTGTATGACTTGAAATGCGCAGAATCTCTCTGTAACGTACAATGCTTTTGATAATATGATCATTCCCCTGGAGAAAACAAAAATCTGCAAGAATTGATTTTTAATCAATACTGTTAAAATGACTAATTAATAATAACATCCAGGTAAGGATCCATGTGGGAATATATCGTAGGCAATTGACACCGGAATAATGTACCAACATCTATCCGTTTGTCAATTGTCGGGTGTACACCCACAGAACATACTAAAACATATGTACATATATGTGCGTACATATTTAAATATAAACTTTCCCCAAGGAAATGTATAAAAAATCCTTTCAAGAAAAAATAATGTTGACAAAAAAACGTCGTATTGTGCATTACTCACACGCACTTTTTTTCCTTTGGCACATGTGTATTACCATATAATTTTTGTTGGTATTATTCCTATTATTATTAAACTTAATATTTAAATAGGCTAAAACTAATAATGTATAGTTGTATGTTGTGGGATTTTTATTTGATGCTTTGTGTTTTTTGAGACTTTTGGGATTTGTGACGGACAGTATGAGGTGTATGACAAGTGTGGTGTGTAATTGGATTCGGTATAGGTAAAAATTATTACCCACTACTACTGCTCCTTTCCTTTTGTATGTGGCTTTTTGATCTATACTAAATGTATTTGAAATACAAATTTGTCAATGATTCCTTTTTACAGATCTCTTTTTTGTTTGAATCTCTTCAAGTCATATGTATTTTTCACATTATTACTATTAATGACTGCAAATTATTATTATTACGCCGAACAAGTATTATGATGATGATGTTATTTTGCACAGGGAATGGCAATGATTGTCATTGCTTTTTTGAAATATACTACATACATATATAGGATTAATAAAAAAACACTCTCCTTGATGCTTTCCTTTTTTGGGGGAGAATCCATATGTATTTGCTGTTTGATACTGTTAAGATTAAAGGGAACCATCAGGCTGTTTAGGAAGAAGAAATTTTGCCTTTCAATGTTGTGTTCTTTATCGAAAAAAAATGTGTGCGAAGCTTTTTTTTTGACTGTTTTTGTAGGCACAAATGTCCGGGTGAAAGGTCACAAATTTTAAGGGGCTTATACTAGTATAATATTCCGTGGATTAAAAGCGAGACTTCTTTTGGAATCATTTCTTTCCATAAATAGTACTTGCCGGCATTTGCACGCGCTGAAATGAGATATTTAAATGTATTTTAGGCATTGCGTTGTTACTAGACGTTTGTTAAATGTCAAAGTTCCTACATATTTTACTCACGTTGGGTAGCTTTTCATTTCTGAATTTCTTCCATGATTACTCACTCTTTTTAAAATAAAAAAACATATCATGGAGAAAGTGAAAAAAAACGCTTCCATTTGCTACTATGACTAATAATATTCTTTACCATTATGTTATAGATCTTGCGCTACTGCGTTACTCAACGTTTGCTTTAGCATATAGGCCAAGGACTTTGTATTAAGTTGTATACTCTGGGCTATATTTTCACTTATTAGATTTTGATCTGCATACAAGAGATAAAAAGAAAAGTGGTGTAATGTGTGACAATACATTCCACAGATTCCTTCTGGTTGACCCTCTCTCTTTAATTCACTTTCTCTATATATTACTATAAATTTATATTCTGTATCTGTATATCTATAAATATATTTACATCTCTCTCTCTCACGTACATATAAATGGGGCTACAAAAATCCAAGAAATCAGGTACAGGAAATGTATTAAAAAATTACTTATTCGATGCAAAAAATAAAAAGGAAGTGGTATAAGAAAAACAATGACGATAACATGATATTTACTATTTACAATATTACTCGACGTACATAAGTGATGTATAATTATTGAATGGCCGGCTTTCAAGATGGAAAGGGGGTATATAAAGAAATGGCTTGAAATGAACTAAAAAAAATTTCGAAGATTTTCTGGGGAAGGCAGTAGTGGTAGTAACCAATTTCGATGTATGTATGTATATGTAATAATTTTTAATTAAAAAAATGCTCTGTATTTATGAAATGTGCTATGTGGTTATTTAAATTTAATATTATTATTATGATTACTGCGGTGATGATTGAGTTATTGCTGCCTCTTTTTCTTTTACTCTGATGCTGTGTGAAAATCAATGGAAGAAAAAATAAATTCTAATAACAATAATTAATAGATGCTCGTTCCTATCAAAAGGATTTATTTCATTTTCATCCAAGAACTTTTCAATCACTGAACTTAATCGATCACTATATTATTATTTATAGATCATTATTTAATCATATTATTGCATAAACACTCTCGGGTTCCACTTCCTTGACAGAATCTTCAAAGTCGAGGAAGTAATTTATTTTTACAGAGAAAATAATCATGAAATTCCGGTAAAATTCTGGAAACAAATAGTTATCACCATCACCAGCTCCATTTGATATGTTACCCGTATTTTCTCATGATTTACGAAGGAGGACAAGCAGAATTGTTTTTAGGAAAAATTCTACTTTTAAGTGGACCGTCCCTCAACTACTGAGCATCCGCTTGACAAAAAAATAATTGATGCTCGGCAATTGCGATACTCATTAACTCATTATTATTTTCTATTAGATCCTTGCCTCACCTTCTATCCCTTCCATGAATAATTATGAGGGGCTTGTGGGAGCACGAAAGCATGTAGGGAAATGTACTGTATTCAAAGCCTCGAAACTAAATTATTTGTGTCAACCTTTCATTTGGAAAGGGAAAGCATATTCCGGGAGAAAGTTCATAGCTCCTGTACGGAGAATTTCCCCTCATCTCCTTCCTTTTGGCAGGGGACAAAGGAAAGTCGCACGTTTTAATTATCGTATGGACTAACAACGCCTACTCAATTTTCAACATCAACTTCTTCATTCCATTCGTTGGACCAAGTCTTTTTGTTGTTTTGTTTTCGACACATTGTTATATATTTTTTTATTCTTACTCCTGGCATTACAAGTCTTCAGGATTTTCGCAATGAGTGATATTATTTTTTTGATGGAGTAAAATTTTCCCTTTTCAAATTCCACGTCATCGCTCACATATTCTTTTTATAGGGTTTCTCTCCTCGTGTTTGTCAAAACAATTCTTGCGTAAGTAATTCCTTAGTTTTTCAACAATGTTTCCAGTAACTTTTTTTTCGGTTTCCTTTAGTCATCGTCGGGTTTGTCTGGAAAATATTCCACTCTCATCCACAGCTCATAGCTAAAGCTAAAATACGTATAAAAAGAGGCATGTTGTGTAAAAGACTGTCATGGTAACATTAATGCCTTATAATATTTTTTTTAGAGAACTCCAGCAATACGTTTTTTAGAGTCTTCCATTTTTTTTTATTCAGGAACTTTCCTCGCGACTTCCCGGATTCTAAAAAGTCGACCCATAGAAAGTCGATGATGACCTACATTCGAAGATGGAGGAACCTTTTGTGCAAGAATTTTCTCTTCCCTGACATCTGCGTAATCTCTTTAGTGGATTTAAGCTCGGATTCAAGGCACGCTCTGAAATTCAAACAGATATTTCTAGACAACTTCGGACATCATCCCAACTATTTAAAGGTCTAGGTCCATCACGTCTCGTTCTCCTCACCTCACATTCTCCTCCCTTTGCAAATCATGACCATTGTTTCCCCCCAAAATCCTCGTGCCTGAAGCCATTGTATATTTTGAAGTCATCTTGTGTCATCACACGTGCATTTGCACCTCTCAGGTGTTCTCAATAGCCTTAACCAGCATGCGTCATTTCATCCCGAATTTCCTCCATAAGTTCTGGGAAAGGGCAGTAGTAGAACTGGTATAGCTACCCATGTTAAAGGGGATTAGCGAGGGGATTAAGTCCACGAGAAAAGAGAAAGGTCGCAGCTACCCAT
>JAQGBT010001015.1:0-37442 GCA_034698585.1 Disparrhopalites patrizii | reverse complement strand
TTATTTATTTATTTACATATTTATTTATTTATTTACATATTTATTTATTTATACATTTATTTATTTACATATTTATTTATTTATTTATACATTTATTTATTTACATATTTATTTATTTGTTTATACATTTATTTATTTACATATTTATTTATTTGTTTATACATTTATTTATTTACGTATTTATTTATTTGTTTAAACACGGATTTATTTACACAATAGTTCCGGGAAAAAATCGCTGATGTCCTACCCACGCTCAGCGATTATGAGGCCCACGATGCAAATTTAGTCCGATGGATACGCGGTAAGTTTTAATATGTGAAAATAATGCCATGAATTTCATAAATGCCTTAAATGTGATTAATTGCTTATAAATACCTAATTATAAAAATGTAAATTAAAAAAAAATAACTCATGACTTCTAACAGCAAGAGAGTTAAATCTATCGAAGGCGGAGGACATGTTTAGAAAAGTAATACATTTGTTTTTTCAAATAAAATATCTCTGCACTAAAAAATTTGCTAGACGCGAATAAGAAATTGTGCACGTTATGCAAAACTATATTACAAACAATTTTTGACAGGCCCTAAAATGGCGGGAAGAGATGCAGGTACACAAATATGAAGGTCAGCCTTTCCCGAATCTGATGTTGGAAAACTTCCCGATCGCGCCCGGCGGTGTCGACCGGCAAGGGGCAATAGGTGAGAATAGCTGGAGTCAAATTGCGATTGCCAATATTCGATTAATAATGGCATTGCCAATTTAAATTAATAAATACAATTGCCAATTTAAATTAATAAATCCAATTGCCAATTTAAATTAATAAATCCAATTGCCAATTTAAATTAATAAATCCAATTGCCAATTCAGATTTATACAATTTATATCCAATGAAAAAAAATTCTAAAAATAATTGTGCGGTCGCTGACAAAATTGGTTTTTTGAATGGTGAAATTTACAGTAAGCATAATCCCCTTTGGATTATGGGATCTCAGAGGCTGGCTGGAGAAAGGTCACGCAGATGATCTGGAGAAATACATCATTCAACTACTCGACCGCTGTATTTACCACTTAATTCAGAAGAGCGACAATATGAAAACAATGCAGACGCAGTACATCTTCATCTTTGACTTCAACCAATACAGTATCCGGCAGGTTTTGTCTACAGTCAGTACGTCTCTTGTCCCAAAAATATAATCATATCCACGCGAAATTAGCGCTTAAAATTATTTTAAATTTGACATTTAAACTTTCAAATATTTAAATGCTAAATAAATATTTTTGTAGCTATTAGTGCTGTCTCCAAAATCCTCCAAATTTTTGAAGCCAACCATCCAGAAAGGTTGAAGGCAGCGTACGTGATTAATGGTGAGTTTAACCAAAACAATGCAAAACCAGCAAAATAAAATTGTACATCATTAATTATATGCTCATGATATTATAATACATTTCCAAAAACGTTTCTAGCCCCGAAGGTCTTTGAAATATTCTGGCCCTTGATAAAACCCTTTTTGCACAAGCACACTCTGGCGAAGGTACAAATTTTTGCGGGGAACGCGGAGCGTTGGAAAAAAGCTTTGCTGGCAAATATGGACAGTCGGGAGCTTCCTTCTATTTATGGGGGCGCTAGAACCTGCTTTCGCTGGGTAAAATACCATTCAAAAAAATCGTTCAAAAAAGAAAAATGAAGACCAAAAAGCATTCAAAAAAGAAAAATGAAGGCCAAAAAGCATTCAAAAAAGAAAAATCATTCAAAATGTCCCTATACAGTGGAGTCTCGCCATAAAAAGTCTCGTTGTAACATCAATTCTATATAGCAACATTATTTTTTCCTCTTTTCGTACATGTAAAGTACACATTTAATGTTCTATATAACAGCATTTCCCAGTAACAACATTTTTTCCTCTTCCCTTCAACGCTGCTATAGAGCCTTCAATGTTGTTATAGAGAGACTCCACTGTAACCATGCTCCATTATTTATGTAATATCCTGTTGTTTTTCCAGTATAAAAACAGTGACGGTTTTGGCTGGGCAGAGCCAGCGCTCATTTTCCCGGACGGCGAATTTGAAACTAAGGAAATTGCTGCGGGCGAAAAATTCATTAAAACCTTCCCACTGGAGAAAGGGAAGATCATCAGGTGAAACAAAATCCTAATGAGCCCCGAAATATCTGAATATGCCAAGATTACATATACAAATTTCTCATTTAAATGTATACAATTATTACCATGTTTAGTGTTTACCTTAAATTTAATTAAATTAAATTTTTTGGTCCTTCATGTAACAGCTGGAATTTCAAAACGGAGGGTTACGACATTGGCTTTGAGTTCACAAATGACGCTGGACAGCCCATTTTCCTCCCGGGCAAAGTCGATGCTCATCTCCACGTACAGGCTGGACAGTATGTTGTTGAGGAAAAAGGGAAATGTAAATTATAAATCTGTGTACACATTTCCATACAAAAAATGAGAATCAAAATGAAGGACTTTTAAGTTAAATTAATTTCAAAATGATTTATTTCCGCAGATTCTCTGGTCTTCGACAATTCCCACAGCAAACTCCGGCCCAAAGTCCTTCATTACCAAATTCGGTTGCAGGAATCCGTTAATTCCGAATAGGGCTCTACAGCTTCCCGGTGAAAGTAGTCAACCGAAAGTATAATTTTTAGTATAATGTAAAAGTATATTGTTTAGTTTATGGAATAGGATTTTTGAAATTATCCATAATTTTATCAAATAAATTAAAATAAAAATAAAGCCGTACAGAAAAGGGCAGGCTAGAAATCATGTGAATTTTTTCGCACGTCTAAACTTACACTGGCGATTTTATTTCCTTTAATTAAATCCTTCCTTGATCTTGGAAAAAATCTTGGAAAAAAAAGGGAAATCAGAGACATTGAAGTTCACAAAATTAAATGGTTAAGTCAATTACCAAATACTGCAGAAAATGTTGGTTGCACACCTTGCGCAAATCGCAGCAAGACTTTGGTGTTTACAAAAATAATTACTAGAATAATTACTCTTTTTTCACGCGTAAAAGAGCAATTCCACGTGGCTTCAACACGCAGGTTCAGTTTTGTACAAGATTTCCTCAAAAATTTCACATTCGTCCTCTGCTCGCTCATCGTATTTGCATATGGCAATTATTGTAAGAAGCAAATATACTGTCATCGGAAGAAAAGTGTGGAAGTTAGAGGCCAGAATATAAAAAATAGGAATGAAAGAAATGCAAGAAATGGCCATTAAAGACACTTTTAAGGCGTATCCAGGATCTATATGGCATGTCGTGGGTAGTGCTGAAGGTTGTAAATGGCTTACGAAAGACCCGCTTAAATAATCCGCGAACAAGGATCATAAACATAACAACTAAGGTCAATATTGTTGGAATATTGGACAGCAATGGCAAGGTGGAGAAAAAAATAAAAAAGGCCTTAAAAGTGCTCTGGAAAAAACGTGTACGAGTGGAAACTATGTCCAAATCACTGGCTGGACGTTATGGTTCACGATTTTGTATATTATGATAGGGAAATGCAGATAATAAGAAGCAAAATTGCATCTAATATTTGAGTGTCCATGACGTAAACAGGGACAAGGAAGAGAATTTATAAAAGGAAGTGGAAGTCGTCTTTCAATAAATTTTGCGCTGGTGCATTGCAGACGCTCGGACATTCCAAAACGTGATAATAACTAAAATAATTTTAATGAAGTAATTTTAATAAGTGATTTTAATAAAGTGATTTAAATTTTTTCCGCAGTTTCCACACGGAGATTTTACTAATTTTGGGATAAAGAAATAGTGTAAAAAAATTTGTAAAATGAGCATTGAATTTACCGCGGATGAGAAAATCGCTTTAAAGCAGGTGAGGCGGAATCTTTTATTCATTTTTTCAATCAAAAACAAATTTCCGGCATGCAACCGTGAAAGGTTGGTTAGTTTCAACAAATAAATTAAATTGGTATTTTTGATCGGGAAATTTTGACATAGTTCCGGGAAAATGTGAAAGATACCTTGAAAGATCTGGACGCGTACGACTCTCACGATGTCAACCTCATTCGTTTTTTGCGGGGTGAGCCAAATGTCTCTCGAAAAATTAATCTGAACTAAATCCTCTCAATTTTTTACAATTCACGAGAGCAAAAATGAACAATAATTAATTAAACGAAAGAATTTTTGTAATAAAAATGTAAACTGATTTCAAATTGTGTTGGCAGCCAGAGAATTTGACATGATTAAAGCGGAGGATATGTACCGGAAGGTAAATCCAATTCGGCGAAAAGCCATTTTTATCCTTGAAATTCTTCGTGCAAGTACCTTTCAGTAGCAAATTAATACATTAATAAATCAGCAAATTAATAAATTCTATAGCAAAACTAATTATTATACAGCAATATTATGCATTTATGTAGCAACTAGAATGGCGAGTCACTTCTGGGGCAAGCCGATGCGCGAAGATACCAATTTCGGAGTTCCTCCTGGAGAAACTGCCCATAACGGCCTTCAAGCAAGACAATGATGGGACGATTGGTGAGATTGTTGATTCTGGATAATGCAAATGAATATTTAAAAAACAATTAAATTTTTTAAAAATTAGCTACTACTAATTGCTTTTTTCCTAAAAAATGTTATTCAGTCAATTGCATCATCTTATCATGTTCCAGTTTCCCTCATTCCGTTTGGTTCATGGGACGCGAAGACATTGCTGGAGGCAGGTCACAAGGAAGATATGACGATGTACGTTATGCAAGTGATTGAGAAAGCCACGGAGTACATGAAGAATACTCGGACAGAGAAAAGGATTGAGACACAATTCGTCATGATTTGTGACTACGAGGGTTTTTCCTTGACTCAAGTTTTATCCCGGCAAGGTGAGGTGTTTTTTACGTTGAAATTTAATTTTTAATATAATAATAATACCACTGAAAAAACGAATTTGTTTCTTCTCCAGTCGTTTCTTTTTGGGTGGACATATTTAGAATGTATGAGGCGGCGTACCCGGAGAAAATGAAGGCTTGTTACGTCATTAATGGTACATGTAATTACATATTTACATTATTGAATTCTTTGTTCCGTAATTTTTGCATTAATTAAAATTAAAAATGGGTAACGTAAATTTTTGGAAAGGGGCATCTCAAGAATTGTTTTGAATTGCAATAGTTTTATATGAATTGTCATATATGTACACGTTAATTATTTTTGAATGCAAGTTATGTACATATGTATACATCAAACTATGACTTTATAGCGCCCAAAGTATTCGAAATTTTTTGGCCCATGCTTAACCATGTCCTAGCAGCTCATACGCTGCAGAAGGTGAAAATTTTTGGGAATAATACAGAAAAATGGAGGAAATTTTTGACGGAAGTCATTCCCTACCAGGAATTACCATCCCGCTACGGCGGCTCCAATACGGTCCATCCTTGGGTAGGAAAAATTTAATAAAATATGTCGTCCGGAGAAATTTAGTAGTGAAATTAAAACTAAATTTAAATTAAGCAGAAATTAAGTTTTTTTGCCTTTTCTCACAGTACAAAGAGTCAATGGGAGAAGAGTTCCCCGCTCGCGCTCCGAATTTGTCCAGCGAAGAAATGTTGACCCGCGTGGTTGGAGCAGGGGATAAATTCCAATTGACCTTTCACCTGAAAAAAGGGAATAGGATAATGTAAGTGGACTGATTTAATGTGTCTAACGCTAAAAAAAACTCTTCTGGATTTTTTATGACTACAACGCCAATTTCCGCCAAATTTTCCATATAGAATATATTGAACAAAAAATTTTTGATTTTCAGTTGGCATTTCAAAACCGACAACTACAACCTAGGCTTTCAATTCCTTCGGGACGAAGTGCCGATGTATCCTTACTCGAAATGCGATTCCCACATTTACCTCCAGGATGGCTTGGTCGATATTGCAAACAATGGCGTTTGTGAGTTTTTTTATCCTTCATATTTCTCTGTACAAAAAAATCTATAAAAAATACATTTTCTCCGCTCTAAAATCTAGCACAAAAAATTAGCAAATATTTGATTTGGTAGATGCACTCGTCTTCGACAATAGCTACAGCAAATATCGAGCCAAGACCTTGTATTATGTGGTGCAAGTCCAAGACAGTCCCGTGGTAATGGCGAAGCGCAAATAAAGTATCTCGAAACTACTGCAAAACAAATCATTTCTGTATTAATCCAAATATGACCATATCTTTTTAACGATTGTTTCACGAAATATTTAAACGAGAGAAACATTAATTTGTGTAAAACTCGTGAGCAAATTGAAGTCAAAAGTCTGCAAATCAAAAAGTCTGTTTTTCCTTGCAAACTCGCTTGCTAGGGCAAGTCAACATACCTTTCTTCCTAAAAAATCATGCTCTTGCCGAAAAAAACTATGCTTTAAAAATGTATGCTTTTTATCACAGAATCATATTTTCCCCACAAAAATGGTCTTTTATGTATGCACTTTTGACTATTTTTTGATAGACTTCAGGACAACAAGCGGATTTTGAGCTAAAAAAATTAAAATACCGTCTCCTACATTTTCTTGTACAAAATCAAATATAACAATTTCACAAAATTTGTTCAAAATTAATCGCGTGTATCTCATTTTTTAAAACTTTACAGCACTCTTTTAATTATGCTTTTAGTCCTTTTTATGCTTAGTTTTTGTATAAAAATTGGGTTTTAAAAGTATCCAAATTAACTTCGATTGGCATAAAATGATTCAATAAGGAGTTTTTCCGATTATGACTTTTATCTAATTACTTTTGGCTGGCCCTATTACTTAATATTTACAAAGCTTAAATTATTTTATCAACATCTACTTCAAAAGTTCCTGTTCTAAGCCGCTTGAATGTTTTGGGCGTATGTATTTGACATGAATAATTAAAAATAAATTATTCGAACAAAATCAGCTATTTCAAAAGTCCCATTGCAGCCTTTGTATGTATTGGACTTACAATTGGACATGAATAAATGCCATTCTTTCCATTTTGTATATTATATTGTTATAGCCTAATGCGTAATATTTCTGATACAACAAAATGCATAAAAGGCAATACAATTTTGCAATTTGCAATACATCCATTTAAACCATAAATCATGATCCTACAAATGTATACACATAAACTACTTTGGTTTGTCAGATTTAGCTGGTTGCTGTGGGGGTTCGTCGACTCTTTATTGAATTGTTAAATTGGTAATGTAATAATAACTAAATGAATCGTCAATTTTCATATGCACAAATTTTAATAACACACCACAACACCAAACAACATAATATTGATTAATTGATACACTGCCAAAGCATTTTTAATGTGTCAGAAGAAGTCAGAATGATCACTGATCATGATCAATGATCACTGTCGTGCATTGTGGAAGTACATATTTATATGTACAATACTTCCAACGTCAAAAACATTAAATGCCCGAAAGTGACACTTCTATAATTTATAACAATAGCTAATATAAATAAATTAAATATAAATTGAATATAAATTAAATATATATTAAATATAAATATAAATTAATTTATACATTGTATAATTTATATAAATTAATATACATTGTCTGTAAATGTGAGTCGTGTGTGCGAGGTGCGAGTAGTAAAAGGCAGTTCGAGAGCGGAATAGCGGAAGCAAAAGAATACCTATAAGGAAACAATTTAATTTTGGAAAAAAAGATTGATTGCTATACCTTGACTTGACCTTTGACTTTGACCCTTTGAAGATGACCAACGAACAGGAATCGGCCTCCTTTTTGTACGAAAGAGTCCCTCCTCCATTGTCCGGGAGGAGCAGGAAGCGAGCTGTGAGCTCGGACAGAAGTGACCCGCGAATCACCTTTTCTCCATCAGGTCGAGGTCAAGGTCACCTGGGGTCATCCACCCTTCCTCACCATATTCAACCCCCAAAGCTTAACTTTCGCAGCTTTCACCCACCCACCGCCAGCCCCGCCAATATCAGCTTCACCTCCACGGCTGGAGGAGGACGTAAATGGTAGTTTAAATCCATTATTATTTTATTATTATTATTTATTTTTAATTATAAATTTCACTCCAGTTTTTTGGGATTAATTTCTATATTTAAACTGAGAAAAAGTGTACTTTCAAGCACAATTTAAAGCTGAAAGCCCACCAGTGCACTTTCTCCTTTTAAGGCAATTTTTTTTGTATCAGAGACTATAACATGCGAATGCGCATGCGACGGCTTGACGAACTTTTCTCTCATTCTTTGTTTTCAGTTTTCTCTATTTTTCGCTTTTCTCCCGATTTTATACATATATGTCCATCCAAATTCCAAATGCATTCTTTTTGTTTCAGTTCCGTTTTATTTCATGACCTAGTGACCTAACGTATACTATAATAATATAGTGAGTTTTAATCATTTTAAATTATTTCCTTATTTTCACAGGTGGAAATCAAAATTAGGGTGGAAAAAATTGGTCAACTCCGTGAGAAAACGACAGAAGACGAAGAAAACGAGTGAAAGTGAGCCGACATCGAAGGTCTTCGAACTGCCACCAGGACTGGAATCTTTGAAGAAGAGAAGATTGGACTTTGAAAAGGAATTCATCATAAATCAGAGGAAGGTGGAAGGTCGAAACATGAGTGATATGTCTTGCTCCTTGCTTTCAGCACATGATCAGGGTAAGAATTATTGTAAATTGTAATGTAATATCTCTTCTCGGAATCATTAAAATATTACTGCTTTTATGTGCTAAATGCTATAATCTTTAAACTTCATTGATTTGGGACTTACCAGCGGAGCCTGGGACCGAAAATGGAATTGTCGGCAAGGAAAAGGACATGGGAACGACGATCAACACAGCTTCATTGGATGATGATGCCCCGACACGGTCAGTGTCGTCGAAAACGAATTTACAATTGTTTGTCAATTAAAATAATTTAGGATTTCTCAGTTCCACGTTAGCAGAGTTAGCCATGGAGCTATCAAGATTACCACAATTTATTTTAAAACAGCAGTAGTCGTAGAATTAGTAACAGCATTTTGTGGTTTAGCAATATTATTTTATAGTTTTATTTTATAGCATTCATTAAAAATCACGCAATTGTCATGTATGAAGTATGACCTATATGTATTAATTTGATTTTGTTTGTATTTAGAGTTGTTGGTCCAGGTGGGGAAGTGAACAAATCTGTGCCGAATTCACCAGGCGATTGCAATCTGCAAAAAACAAAGCTTTCCGCAAGGTAGTCGATGTCGATATTCATACGTCCGTGTATTTTATATTGTACATTTATACATACATTTGCTATTTTAATTAATTAAAATCCATCTTTTCATTTGAACTTCTGACTTCAAATGTTTTGAATCAACTTATGATTGTTCTTGAATATTGTTCTCGTACGGTTAGTGCCATGTATACCGAGAGCGACGCAAGCTTTGTGATCTGCGATTTGGTAGAAGAGAGCGTGGGCAAAGCTCAGCTGGACCTGACTGACCTGGACAAGAGTAAGCACCAAAATGACGTGACAGAATCAAAAGTGAAACCAGAGAAAGCACCTGGAAGCGAAGACAATTGTAATTCAGATTCAATGCCAAGCAAATCGGATAGCAATAATAATAACGGGGCTCTTTCGCCTTCTCCCGAAAATGAAGAAGTGACGAAAACGGAGACTCCAGGAGAAGTTGCTCCAGTAACTACAAAGGCAGTTGCTGGATGTCAACAATGTAGCTGCTGTCACTCCCACCAACCCATTCCGGGTATGGGAACCTGGTCCAAGTTCGCTGTCCTTGTGGCAGCCGTCATCAGTATTTTTCTTCACTACTATGTCATTCTTCCGTACTTTTTCCGAAAGGAATGACTAGCTTCTATGAGAGCACCGAGTGTCTAACCTAATAACCTAAACCCACATTCTTATCCTCATCCTATCAATATCAACATATAATTACTCCTTACACCGGTAAAAATTCGGGCTAATACATATAACTTTATTTAAAATGCTGTTTCGCAAGTCATGTAATAAGTAACAGCACAAACAAAGAGTGTGGGTTTGGGCTTGAGACAGAGAGAAAGGAGTGTTATGTTATAAGGTTGATGGTGTGCTTTGAGTTTAATTCAAGTGTGTTTTTAATGATCCTGATAGATGTAGAAAGTGTTGTAAGTTGGAATATCCATTGTCGGCATTCGAGTAACGGGCAATCGGACAAAGCAGAAGTTGAAACCCTTTGTTTTATATGTACCTATATTAGTAATTCGTATTCAGTCAACATTTTCGTAAAATCCAATATGAAAATAAAATGTCGTTCGAGTGTAATTGTCTGATTAATTATTAATAACTTAATACACATGCTTTACATATTTAATATTTAAAATTTAAAATGATTGTGATTTGTGATATACATACATAAATATACACAATACATATATACACATTTACACATACACATAATAAGTTTACTTATGTGAAAGTAAAACATTTTTACTTTTTTTTTATTGTATTAAATAGGTAACATTGTAACTTGTAACTGTAACATAGTAAATAGGTAGGTGCTTATACTAGGTTTACATAGAATACATACATATTATAGAATTACATACATATGTATAATAGGGGGAAATGATTTTCATTTTATTTTTGCCATGCATGTAATATTAAGCGAAATCTGATTAGAATAGGTATCTCTGGAAGTTGAAATTGAAACATGTTCATTTTGCTAATTCGACATGCACAAATGTAAATATGCAAATGCAATGGGTATAGTATGGCATATTGGCTTAAACGTTGATCGTCTAAAGTCTATAACGTATGTATATGCAAATAATAAGATACCAAAGGAGAAAGGAAATAATATGAATAAAGCGTAGCCGTAACACGTAAAAACCTGCCACAAAAATTCGCAATTCAATTCTTACATGGTGAAACCATTTTAAACGTAAATATTAAATATTAATATAATATTCAAATATTCCATGCCCAACTGAGGCAGCAACCAGAAACGGTTTGTACGTACTTACAGAACCAACAAATCTAAATACTAAATAATAGTGACTTCAAACTTCAAATAACAGGTATGTTTTTGTTTTTACAAAGTTGTTATAAAATAAACCAAACCAAAAGCAATAATAAACTCGACGAGTCAGCAACTTAAATAGCAATAAGAATATTTTTTTAAATATTTTTAGGGCAAATAAAAAGGGTAAAAGACTCTTACTAAAAGTATAGGATCTGAATCTGACGTCTTGTCTTGACTAAAATGCCCATTCCGTTTGAGTCACGAATGACCGGCAACAGTCAGCCGGATTTACTGGCTGAACACGTGGTGGACCCAGGTCATCATCATCCTAACCATGTTAAACACCACAGTTCATCTTCGAAGACTACGAACGGAAAACACACGGACAGTGGGGATTGGGACAGTGTCAAGAGACGACCTCCGTGTCAGAAATCCAGGTCAGTGCCCAATCATTTGGATGACATCCAGGAAGCAACAACGGACAACGGAAACGGGCCGTTTGCCTTCATGAAAAGGAATTTGAAGTTTGTGTAAGAAGTCGTGTATACCAATTAAGTTTGTTTTCAATTTTGTTATACAATTAAAATGCTCGATCTTGAACGGATGCTAATACATATGGTAGGTATAGGTTGTAGGTGGTATAATAAGTAGTAACCCAGGCCGTATCAATTTCACGCATTAAGTAAGTAATTAATTATATACATATACGTAATTACAATGATTTTGTTTGACAGATTGAAAATCCCGTGGGTATCTCTGAAGAACGTGAGATTGGACAAAATCTCTCGTCGGAAGCATAATATCTATGACTTAAAAGGAGTTGAGAGGACCCTGCCGTCAGACAATTCTAGTAACAGTAGGATACTTTTGTCGAATTATAATCATAGACCGTCACTTCGAAAGCTGGGATTCGGTCGATTAGCTCATTGGAGGAATCATTACGATTTGAGGGAGGCTGCCGATGACTTTGAATGCTCATCCAATCTTTCCAATGCCACTTACAAGTCAATGGAGATTCGAAGCTTGCCGGAGAATCGGGGGGTCATGGATTCTTCAAGTGGTGAATTGTTCTTTGTTCTTTCAGACTCCATATTATATGGATCACAATCACAATAAACCAGCGATGAATTCTATTGCTATTTCTTCTCAAGCATTTCCTTTTTGCTCGCAGAATACCTGGACGAAGGATTTCCGGATGATGATGATTCGGATTGCATCGCCAACACTGCCCCTGCCTCTCGAGTTTCCTCTGAAACGGAAGTTTGAATGATCTGAATATGTTCGATTTTAGTGTTTTAAAGTTAACGAATGTAAGCTACTTGGAATAATGGAATAGTGACTCTCCAATATTATACGATATCGAAATTCGAAAACCAGTGGTTTTTAAAACTCATTCCTACCAAATTAAAAAACCAAATCTCAATCAACAACGGAGTCGACTACTGATAATGAAATCGGTTATAATAATAATGGTAATAATAATAATAATGGTATATTTATTGCCTCTTTGTCCAATCCGACATACACAGTACAACTCAATTTGTGTTTTCTTAAAACTACAGAGGAGCACTGAAGATAGACTTTTTCCAGGACATTAATTATTGTTAGGACGCATTTTAACACAATTTTTGAAAAAATTTGGCTTCCTGTGAGCTTTTTTCTTCCTTATATATAATGGACAATATTTAATTGCAGTAGGAATTATTGAACTTAAGTATCTCTTAGGTTCCTTGTAAGGCCTGTTATATGTAACGTAACTATAATTAGTGTGTGGTGTACATATCCTTCCAGGTGCATTTCAAAATTTCAATCAACCTGGGAAGTGGTCAAAAGCTTAAATACGAAAATTGAGTACAGAAAATATACTGTTATATAAGATTCGCAAGTTTTTCTTCGTAATTGGCAAGATTGGATCATGCTACAACCATCGCTGCTGCTTCCACAAAATTGCCTGTACGGATAGGGCAAGGGTATTACTAAATTGATTCAATAAGATTTCTCGTTTTCTGTTTTTGTTTGTTTTCGTAAAAGTATAAATACATATATTTTTTGGAGTTCACTGTTCAAGATACTGCAAGTATTCCGGAACAGGTGTTCCGGTTGAGAATTGTGTATTTTATAGTTATGAAAATATTAGATACGTTTATAAAAAAAAAGCATAAAGGTGCACTGTGTGTGCAGTGTGCACGTACTACACTTACTGCACGCCGACACTTGCATTTGCGTATGTGTTTGCATTTAAAATATTGAATGATCCTTCGAAAATAATTTAATTATCATTAAACTATACTTACGGTAGTTGCATTTGATGTATGATACACGATGACATTCCAGGAAATAAAAATAGTTCTTTCGATTTTTCTGTAATGGATGGAAGTGTGGAAAACGAAATCAAACTCGAGGAAGTTGGAGCTGGAGCTATACTGATTTGATTGTGCGGACTACAGTATTTTTTTATTTAAATAATTAATAGGTAGCACGGTAACTGTACCTCAGTAGCATTAAAATATACGTATTTATATGTCCTATTCTATGTATAATGCAATAAGTAATAACGCAATAAGTAGAACCCGAGTATAGCTAACACTGTTTCAACATTCTGAACATCGTAGGCGTACAAACACATCATGCAATAATAACTAAACTATACGTAAAATACTACGGCACATTGATATGAAATTAAAACTGTTACATGTACACAAATGACGAACAAGAAGAACCGACAAGGTCATTCGCAATTCCAAAGGCGGTAATATCACTATCGATGTGGACAAACGGGATGCGAGTACTAACTTTAAGACATCACTGATTTGAATCAGAATGACCCCAGTCAGATGAGTCATCCGAAAGGTCATTGTCTTGGTCCGAGCCCGACTGGTCCCGGGGAGACTGATTCTGGTCGGGCAGGTCACGGTCAGTTGCATGGACAGACTCGTCCTGGTCAGACTGTTCTTGGTCAGACAGCTCTTGGTCAGACTGCTCTTGGTAAGACAATTGTGCCAAGGACTGAGTCAAAATGTTGCGGATGTCCTCAATAGCTCGTTCCAGTGACCTGAGCTGCAACGTCTTCTCCTGACATTGTTTTTTGAGGGTGTTGTGCTTGGCTTTGTCGGCATTGAATTC
Organism: Disparrhopalites patrizii; assembly: GCA_034698585.1. Lineage (NCBI taxonomy): Eukaryota > Metazoa > Arthropoda > Collembola > Symphypleona > Sminthuridae > Disparrhopalites > Disparrhopalites patrizii. The sequence continues at coordinate 23,357 of JAQGBT010001015.1, read as the reverse complement.
GTCCTTCAAGGCTTTCATCTCCGTTGTCATCCGTTTAAACTCTCCTGTGGCGCGGATGAAATCGTTGTCCAGGCGCTGCTGCAATTTCTGGAGCTTCTTTTCCAGCGCGGCCAGCTCCGCTTCTTTCAGCTGGAGTTGCGCTTGCTTTTCCTCCAGTTCCACTTCTTGCCGCGTCAGCTTTCCCTCGCGTCCCTTAATACACAGTTCTTTCCCAGTTAGCTCCTTTTCCTTTGCTATAACAAATCAGACAATACATTTTTGTATTCTGTGGCTACCACAATTTTAGTTTTTTAATAGACGATTTCAATTAAGAATTAGTCATTTTTAATATCATTACTAAATAACTAAATATACGGACTTCCTTACTTTCAAGCCTCTTCTTCCACTCCTTGCAAGTGTCCTCCTGATCCCTGAGCTTATTCTCGTCTCTATTCAGTCTGATTAGCCGGACAGAGAGGTTATGTTTCAAGTCCGCCAAACTCTCGTCGTCTCCACTAGCCATTTTTAACGCTTTTGGCGTCTTGATTCCGACCACTGAATCCTTCGGCTGCTTAGACCAACGAAAATGGGGTGATGTGAACAATATCTTTACTTTTACACGAATCTTCAGTTTTGTATGAATTACTTCAACGCCCTTGAAATATATCTGCTTAAGGCTAAAATGCAGAAACCAGAAACAGATTCAGATTCTGAGCAGTTAAAAATATCAAATTAAATGCAAGCTTGACCTTGTAACCTGAAAACTCTTGTCCCTAGCGCTAAAGTCGTCATACAGCAACTTCTTGAGGCAACTAATAAATAGGATGGGGATGAGGTTGATTCACAACGAGGACCTGATTTCGTACATTGCATTAACCACAATCACTTTAGCATGGTAACTGGTAACACACGTAGGAAAAAGGGGCGTCTTTGTAAAAATGAAATAAAGCAGAATATTGAATGGTACTAATGCGCACATGCAGTTAACACACATACAGAACCGCCAAAGGTTGAGAGTTAAGACGGCAGTAATAACGCTGATAGCCCTTTTTGGGGTAGAAAAGCAACTCAGCAGGTGTTAGATAAACAGGATACAAACAGAAGACAACAACATGACATGAACCTCTAAATTAACCGATTAACCGCATGAAAATTATATATACAATATATATGAATATTTGTACACATTACATATAACATTTAATAATTGATAATATTTTTATATAATGCACATACATATGTATGCAATTAGCATAAACGATACAAGCAGTAAAATTACTAAATTCCATACACAGGTAAATGTAAACAAGACTTAAAAATAATCTACAATCTACATAATCTCAACTTAATAGACAATCTGTTAGTACTTTAATGTGAAACAAAAAAATGTCAAGAGATATATAGGTACAATAAGCATTATAAGTAATAAAGATAAGAAATATGTGCATACACAATTCACACACAATAATTATGGACCTGTCCCCAGTTCATTCTTCATTCTATATAAGCACATTACTGCACATGCTGAGTGCTGACATGTTTTGAACGGGAACCTTAAGACCTATGTTTTACGATAATCATTCTTACTTTAAATATTTCTCACAATTAATAACAGTACCTTAAAAAACCCCCATTGGATTCGAGTATGAAAAAAAAGTCAAAGAAATAATAAGAGAATTACAGAATATAGTGGATATTAGCCAGAAGCCTCATAGTCTATTGCAGTCTTGGGTGTTGGCTATTGTTACTAGGATTTATTCCAATATTAGAGAACGATTTAGAAACGATAATAACCGAACTCTCCGTTGGGAAAGACGATACCAAAGCGATGAGATCTAGGACCTTGCCCACTTGCGCTGCTAAATGCATATCGACGTCGGCGTAATGCTGCAGCTGCTCTCCTGGAAAGCAACAAGTGTTCAACAAAAATCATTTTTTTGCTGTCACGAATTAACTACTCGTTTTCGTTCTAAAAGTTTCATACAAAATCTGCTGGATCAAATTGGGCTACCCGAAGCTGAACATATACCAATTGGGGCTAAAAGTAAAATGCAGAGAGCAACCAAAGAAAATCGAGACTAAGCAATAAAATGACTCTTCATGTATAAAATGTTCTTTATACTTGCGATTGTTTTAGGCCGAATAAACTTGAGTAGCCAGACGAAATAGTGTAGATGTAGAGTAAATTTGAAGTGAAATCCTTACATCGCAATGGCTCCCTCCAAGGAATCGGACCGGACGGAATGGTACAGGTCACTGTCCGACGACGTTGTGAGTATTGAATCCGAGTCTCTGCAAGAACTGAATGAAATTACTTTTAATTAAATACCGTTTCAATTAGACTTTCGAGTATAGTAAGGACAAAGTCTGAATATAGACATTCATTAACTAAATTGATTCTTCATTGACATGAAGAGTTTAGTTTAGCTTAGTTAAGGTAACATGAAAAACATAAACGCCATATCACCACTTGCCTACTGCGAGAAGAAGATGATGAAGCAGGAATGCGAGGAGGAGGGAGCGGAAACACGATTGGTCCTTCTTTGACCCCATTTTCCTCTGGGGTCACACTTCTGGATTCCCAAGGAGGACTCGCGTCCCATTCCTCCTTAGAATTTGCCCGAGGACGGGGATCTTTTTCCAGGTCATCCAACATCCGACTCCGACCTTCGTATAAGAAGGTAGTGCATTTGGTGGTGAGGATATTGCTCTGGCCATGGTGGGTCATCTCGGTCACCATCACTCGGGGTTGTACGATGTCTGCAATTAACAAAACAAATCACGGATCAGTGATCAGACAGCTGTAACAATTTCGAGAACAACGCATTTTCTCCTAGCAGAAATCTAACACTTAGTTCCTAATACTAGAATAAGAGGTCAAGCAGCACAAACACTCAGTTTAAGTACTTACGTCGGCTTTCCCCATTATCTCCTTGAACTTTTGGTGGCCCAGAATGATGGGTCAAATTCTCGTCTCCGTGATTATGCTGGAGTTTGGAAAGGCCATAAAGAGCGTCTCGGTCTTCGGTAATAGGATGTAAATGCTTTTCCCGCATATCATTAAAGTTCAGGGTAACCGCACAGCACGGACAAGTCGGACTTCTGTAAATCAAGCACAAAAATAAGTCAATCAAACGTATTTTGTACGTTTTTTTCCAATTTGCTACATAATTTCGATGGTCTTCGGTAGAAACGTTAAAGCAAATAAGTCCTACTTGGTTTTCAAAAACCAATCAGTGATGCAGATATTGTGGAAGGAATTCTTGCAACTCGTCGTCAGGGCCTCGACCTCCATCGGTACATTGACCTTGTCTGGGGATTGATCAAAATACGCTTTCAACTTGGGGTAGGACGCAATCAACTTCTCCCAGGTTTGACCCCTCGGTTTCGTAGATAGATCCAGGCAACAAATTGCACACAGGGACATTTTTCGGCTTTTCAGGAATTCTGATCAAATTGCTGGATTAATCTTAAAATTGAGGATGGAACGATCGTGTTTTCTTGTTGCACTAATTATTTTAAATCAGAAAACTACAGGAACAGTTCCGGCACTTAAGAAATGGCCACCCTTTCGCTCTAATTTAATACCGTAAAAAACATGTTATTCTATTCTGCCCGGTGAAAATATTTTGGTGTTTCGTTGCAAAAAGAATGTAAGATGTTTGTGCAATCTGCATATGCATATATTGATAGCTCCACGTTTCGCTCTTCGATACGGACTTTGCATAATATTCCAAATTGACCATTCAAAAACGAATATAAAATATGTGATGTTAACAAACAAGATAAGGAATGTATGCGGGATATATGCATATATAATATATTATATAATTATATTATATGTATATATTATTATATTATGAAATATATGTCATTTTAAAAGAATTTTGCAATTATGAGATTATGACGCATACGCATAAGGAAACACCGACACACCTGAGGACGGATGACCTGGATATAATGCGATACCAACTCAACTTATATAGTGTTTGGGATTTGGGCTGTGGACGTTTCTGCAGTGCATTTGTTTTGAAAAACTACTGAAATACAATCAGAAAAAGCTTTGCTTTCTTGTGATAATTTTCAGGTCATCTTAGAAATGGTGCAGCCCTTTCCAAGACTCGAAATTGTACACATTAAAAACGACGAATCCTTTATTGTACATAAAATATAATACATACTTATACATTTAAAGCATTTAAATGTCACATTTGCAATTTGTAAGCACATCTTTATCTATAGGTATAAAGTTCGGGTCATGTGGCTAAAACTACAGTTCGATACACCTATAACAGTTTGTCTAGAACTAGACCCCTAGCCCCTAGGCAGTAATGGATGACTAACTTTGTAACACAGGTTTAATATCCATAGTACGTAGTACGAATATATGTACATACATACAGCAAAAGGATTAACACTTCATTTTAATCCAGACTGAAAAGTAATTAATTCTTCATGAGGATTCAGCTGTGGGAGGAGATGAGCGCTGTTTTCGGAGGTGATGACGGTTTCGTTCATAAAATCTGGCTCAATCTCTACGCTGACGGCATTTACAGCGAGGACAGATGATGTTTGCACCGGAAATGGCTCTAACATTTCAAATGTTGACGAAGGTGGATGAAGGTGGTCGGCCTGGTCGGCTTCTCCCGGATTGCCATAAATTTCTATTGGGACGGGTTCAAGGGTGGTGGCTGAAGCTAATCCAGAATCAGAAGGTAATCTCATTTCCTCAAAAGGCTCAATAATGGAAGGGGGTGCTATTTTGTGGACTCGGATGTAATGCCTTTTTAGCCGGTACTTGATGAAAAAAGAGCTATTACAAAGGTGACATTTAAATGGCAATTCTTCTGCATGACTTCGAATGTGCCGATTAAGTTCACTTCGGTCGATGAAGAACCGGGAACAATACTCACACTGAAAAGGCTTCTCCCCTAAATGCCTTTTTGTGTGATTTCTAAGCTGAGTTCTTGAGTGAAACTTCTTTCCACACCCGGACATTTCACAATGGAATTTGAATTCACTCGTGTGAGTTTTCAAGTGATGAGTCAGATTTGGACGCTGGTGATACAATTTCCCGCAAACAAAGCATTGGTACTGCTTTTCTGAGTGAATAGGCAGATGAGCCTTCAGTACTTCCGCCCGGTCGAAGGACTTGCCACAAGTATTGCACGGAAAAATACCCACACCCTCGCCTGCAATACAGACACAATCGCAGTACAGTAAAAAGCCAATACTATTATCACTATTACTATTATGCAAATGTATTCAGTATTCATGCAAATAATAAAACGGAATAATACGACCAAACGATGGCAATTATTACAGAAAAGACAAAAAATGAATTTTGATTTACGTATATGAATTTTTCGAATATGGAGAATCAAACATGGCTGAGAATTCAACACAGATGGGCAGGTTTCACATTTCAATTTGCCATTTTTAAGTTTTCTAAAACGGTAGCCCTTCCATTCAAACAAATCGGGTTCTTCCAACTGATTTATCATTAATCGGGGCCGTTTCGTTTTCCTTTCCGCATCTTTCGGCTTACTACAACATTCTTCTTCGTCTTCACCCACACATGTCTTGACTTTAGTGTCATAACATTGGTCTTCATCATCTGATTCCACAATGTCTCCTTGATTATCAATATCGATACATTCAGCACCGTCCTGATCATGTTCGCTATCGTCCACTAGCACAGAAGACACGTCGTGATCCTCGTGGTCGGACTCCGCGTGATGATATTCATGAGAATCATCATAGTTTGTGGTTTTGTTTTGCTGCAAACTTAGGCTTGAATCAGCTGGCTTCGTTTTCTCGCATTTCACCTCAGTTTTGGAAGTGTTGCTCTTTAATCCAAAATATGCGTACTCTTCGGATCGCTGGCAACTCTTTCTAATTCGAGTTGACTTTCGCAGGCCTTGATTCTCTTTGCTGTGGACAGTATTACAGTTGGTATGTGTAACATTGTCAGGGTTATTTGCTAGTAGTTCAAACTGCAATCTGGGTTTCGATTTTGTTTTACCAGCACCTCTGCTGGAATTGGCACCAGAATTCTTGTTGTGATCTTCAAGTCTAGTGAGCAGAACACTTAAGCTTTTTGAAAGAGTTGATGCTTTGCTCGTCGGTTTTGTGCTTGCCGTACACACTTCTGAAAAATTAAAAAACATTCTCGTTATTCTACTATAATATTTAACATTAAAATGCTAAAAAACTAAAAATAAACTCCTGCTTACTAGGCAAATCGATTCCCAGCATAAACCGTCTCACTTTCACCGTATCTTCATCATCGCTTTCATCAGGTTCCAGGTTGTCCAAAGTAACTTGAACCTTAGACCTGAAGCTCTTGATCATGGAATCAATGCGTTGATACAGGTCAAGAATGTTTTTCTCCACCTCATGAACGTTATTAATAAATTGTAAGCAAACGTCACAAAATGTCAAATGACGTTTATATTTGGTGAGAAATGGCTTCACATTTTCTTGTTCATCTGGCCCCAGCATATACGTGCATAAACTGACCCAAGCTTCCGGCTTGGGAACATAATCGCTGTACAATTCTTCCCACAATTCAGAATCATTGTGTGGAACTATGTAAGTTTTGCTCTTCAACAAGCCGTATTTGGGCTTGACAATGAAGCCATTGTCAACATCCGTGCTATCCTTCTTCTTAATTATCGAATCACAGGAAGCACACTTCATAGCGTCGATAGATCATAGTTGTAAGTTGTAACACTGCACAGACAACAATGTGATGAGTAACCCACCGAGTTATTGCATTGCTTGATCAATTAAACAGCAAGTTCGGGGCATTAGCATTACATTATACGCATGTTCACGCATACATCCAACATTGACATATACATTCTATTCCGAAATTCTGAAATATAAACAAATCAAATGAAAAAATTAATATTCGTGCTTTGCACACACACACGCACATTCTTCAACAGCCATATAAAGAGTTTAGCACTACGGAAGTAGGAAGTATCTATACTTGAATTTTAATCAGCCTATATAATATACTACCTATACTTGAAATTTTATGCACAGAAATGACACAAATCAGTGACTTTTGACGACAAATGGCCTTGTTAATTGATAATGTACCTTTGACCTTCGTTGAAGATGGTGTCGCCCGCGGCCTGAGTCATCCCTCAGGGATAAGTTCATGTCTTGTCATGTCACTGAAGAAAGGAGAAACCGAAAAACCTTACTTACTTACAGGTTTTATTAATTAAAAGTCTGACCTCGACTAGAATTTATTAAAAAATTATTTTATTAGATGAAACTGGAATTCGAAATATGAATCTGGCACCTCAAAAACTGCAACAGCGCAAGAAAAAACCGATTGGTTGAACTAAAATCTGCGCATTTGTGGCGATTATTTTTGAATAAGGGAAGTGCCACAAATAATGTCACAAAAAGGGTCAGTGGGTCCCAAAATTCTCCCCATTTACCGCAATGTTAATTTCGTCATCAAAACGGGTGGGTGGGTCCCAAAATCTCCAGATTCCGCATGACATTACTTGTGGCACTTCCCTAATTGTGACGGATCTTTTTTAAGCGTTTTTTTTTTGTTGCGGTGACTTCGGCTTTTCTTTCTCTTCTGGCTCTGGGCTGCTCGGCATGTTAAAAAATGTTATGTACTTATGGCTTATATATGTTTTTAGCAGCTCAATTGAAACTCAGCCTCTCAGCACAGCAGTGGCCAGTGACACAGCAACTTTAATGCCTTTTCTTTTGCCGTAAAAACACAAGGTGCTTTCATTTTCCAGAGGGATAACTGCCGAATCGACGGTTGACCTTTGACATTTTCAAAAGACGACATCCCTATAAATTTTTGGAGAAGTTACATTGCTTTACGTAAAGTGCAGGTGGGTAATTTAATGTAATTTGACGTAACCTTTGTAACAGAGTTTGTCAGCCCTGTTCAGCTAGCTTTATTGTGGGACAACTGACAAGGTAGATTTTCTTGAGATGGGTGGTTTAATAAAGCCTTAGTTTTAGTTTGTGGATTCCGTGCTTATACTTGTTTCTATGAACTTCCCGTGTTTTTTTCCAGAAATATGATGCAAACAATGGATTGGTTAAATGAACAAGAATCCACTGGGGTAAGTGACATTTTTATTAAGTCACTTTTAAGTCATTATTATTAAGTTACTTTTATCCAACATTAATTTTTCTTCAGTGACCTTGTTGTTGGGTTTTGGTAAGAATGTTTTTTGATGTAGGATGTTACTCGTTTATTTTGCAGACAACTATTGTTGCAGCAGAGTTTGACGGTGGAGTCATTATCGGAGCTGATTCTCGGACGACCACTGGGTATAGGAAGCTCGCGTTTTTGTTCACAATTTATATTTAAATTTATGTGTGCATGTGTATAGGTATTTGTCATGCCTATGGCCTGTACCTACCTAAGATTTGTTTTTAAATTAATTACAAATTTTGTAGACCAGTATGGCAGTATATATTTATATTTTGCGGGGTGTTAACTAATGATGCTGTCCGTATCCATTTGTTTCCCACTTTAGAGCTTTTGTCGCTAATCGAGTTTCGGACAAATTAACGAAGTTAACGGACAACATCTATTGCTGTCGGTCCGGTTCAGCAGCAGACACGCAAGCTATTGCAGATATTGCTGCACATTGGTTGGGAATAAGCGAGTAAGTTTAATTTGTACATATATTTGAAACATTGAAAATGGACAATATTAACGCCATTCATCATTCATATGCTTGCTTTTACAGACTTGAAACCGGTGAGCCAGCTTTGGTAAAATCTGCTGCTGTTGTTGTCAAGGACATTTGCTACAACTATCGGGATCAAATGTCCGCTGGTATTATCATCGGAGGGTATGACTCCCGGTTGGGGGGTCAGGTTTATGCAATCCCCATTGGTGGAATGCTGGTTCGTCAATCTATTGCTCTAGGTGGCTCGGGATCAACCTACATTTATGGCTACGTTGACTCGGCATTTAAAGAAGGCATGAGCAAGGATGAGTGCATTGAGTTTGTAAAAAAATGTAAGTATTACCCATTACCATATTTTGAACTAAAAATTTCGGACAGCTGTTACCGATGTTATAAATATTTAAATATGCATTGTGTTTGTACAGGTATTGCTCTGGCCATCGCCCGAGATGGATCAAGTGGTGGTGTAATGCGTTTAGGTGTTATTACAAAGGAAGGAGTGCAACGTCTGGTCTTCACTCCAACCATGCCTGAATTTCCTCGGTTCTACGAGGGCTAATTCTTCCAAGATTTTTACATGTAATTTTGTAACTCTGCTGCACACTGTGCGAATTCAAAATTTTTTTGTGGTTATTAGTTATAAATATCGTTGTTAACAGATAAATGAATTGCATTGGTATAAAATAAAGTCATGTAACAATGATTCTTCACTAATATGAGTATATTTATGTCAATTTGCATCTGCAGTTATTGTAAAGGATTTATATATGGGATTTGTGAATGCTTTTTGAAAAATCGCGATTTATTGTTTTGTAGCAACTAGCTCAGCGAGTAAAAAGTACATGCACTACACTGCACACATACCTGTACGTAAGTGTATTTTAATGCTATTTTGTTTCACAGCGTAGGTATATGTTTTAATTTTTCATAATTTTCTTTGAAAGGAACGGAATGAATGCGACAGCGACAGTGCTGCTTGAATTTTCCTGTACATTTTAGAATGACGGCGATCATAACACATACATACAGTGCACCCATGGACATCTATACAATAACTCAATGAAATATTAATAATAATATAATAATAAATAATAATACAGACAATAAGGGTATGTGGTATCTAACCATAGGTATGGGGGTAATACTCATATGTACATTTAACTGTATATAGGCTGATGTGACAACAAATCTAGTTGCAACATTAGATACAAGATTTAGCTATAACAAAAAGGAGTGTAAGAACCAAGCACAAATAAATGGTACATAAAAACAAAAAGTACAAAGTATAGTATACAACAATACACAATTATTCATACTACACACTTACACTATTATTATTTAATTATCTAATTATACCTATACACAATAGAAACTTGCGACACATTGCATAAAGCTGTAAAATGATCCATGAAAAAAATACATATACATATACCGTCTTGCCGATAACAATAACAAACATACTGCACACTGAAAATCTTCAATAATCTCCGTTCTGGACTCTGGAATCGTAATGATAATAATTAATACAAAATAATTGTAGTTCAGTAAAGATCGTTGAAAGTTATGAACTGATTTTGCTGAACAAATTGACTGGCATCTACTGTTATCGTCGTGGTATTCGTGTTGGGCTCCGTCTCAATGATTACTTCATGGGTGACCATGGGTAGAGGTGGATTCCTATCACTAGTCATTGTTAGTTTGTGCACATTCTTTAAATGTCTACCTAATCGCCCTCTAATAAAAAATTTGGATTCACACAAATGGCAAGCAAAGGGCCTCTCTTCTGAGTGACTTCGTAAATGTATAGTTAATTCTGAGGATCGAACAAATTTCTTTGGACATAATTCGCACTCAAATGGCCTCTCCCCGGTGTGCCTCCTCATGTGGGTTGTGAGTTGTTTTCGCGTCAAGAATCTCTTGCCACAACTTTCTACTTCGCAGTGAAAATTCAATTCCCCTTTGTGTATTTTCTTGTGATTGTAAAGGTTGGCGTACTGAGTGAACGCTTTACCACAAATGTCGCAATGGTGGGATTTAGGATTTGTGTGGTTGATTTCATGAAGTTTTAAGTAAACGTCACGTTCCTGAAAAACATTTAACCAATAGCCAACGTTATTGTGTTATCGCTATTATTGTACGTTACGTACCTATGTATTACTACATAATACGATAACACTGTTTTTTGGTACTAATGTGATCACTTACGAAAGACTTCCCACAAAGGTGGCACAAAAACGTCCCCAGTCCTTCTCCTGTAAGGCGCAAACAAAAATGCATAACAAACATTAATATTTCATGCATATATACGAAATATACGGTGACTGTGAATAGTACGTATACTTAGACGATATAACTACATGCATATGCACATGCACATACATACATACGCACACATACATAAGAGCTTAAAACTACATAGTTATTAAACTTAAATTGTATAAACTAAATCATAGGTACAAATTAAAATATGTATTATTTATCCGTAATAACGTAATAATGCAATAATAATAATAATAATAATAATATAACGTAATAATATTATTATTATTAGGTATAAAATGTTCGAATTCAACTCACCTAAGTGTCGTTGCTTAAGGTGAACTAAAGCACTGTCTCTCGTCTTAAGAATGTTTGGACAAACACCACATTTGAATTTACCGTCTTCAGTTTTACTAAACGTTAAACCTTCAAATTCATATTGACCTGGCCCCAACACCTTAACTGTTCTTTGCCGTCTATCTGTTTTTCTTCTTTTGTATTTGGGCATCTGATTATTCTTCCGAGGCTTGGGAGATTTTTCAATTTTTATGTCATTGTCTACAGGGCAGAATACAATTTATGGATTTACGCTTAGTAGTAATCTAGGTATATGTACATAATGCACATATGCATAATTCCAAAATAATAATAATTCCAAAATGGTCTACATAAACATGATGATAGAAATAGATTTAGTTTTTTCATTCAAAGTTTCTCACCCATATGTAACTGTTTGATGTGCAGGACCGTCCCACCTCTGGTTTTTAACACTTTATTGCATTGACTGCAAACGTATTTTCCGTCGTCGTTTAAAGTAAATATAACTCCTTCAAATCGAAATTTTTTGGGTTCCAACTCGGTAACTATAGACTTTTTAAATCCATGCTTCACTTGAGATTGCTCCTTTTGCAATCTTGTGTTGTTCGTCTCAATTAATGTACTGATTTCATTTCCATCCTCGTTATCAGTTTTAGGAAAGGCCTTCACACAAAATTCGACCTCCTCATCCTCATCTTCGTCATTCAGTTCGTCCCCTTCGAATTCCATGCCATCATCTTGCCAAGTTACGTCCTGATTATCATCATCCGGATTTATATCATGAAAATCATCGTCAGAGGCAATGCCGTCAGAGAGCACATACTCAGGATACATAGTCCTTACGCTGGATCTCGTTCTGGCAGATTTCCTCCTGGTTAGTTTGTCAGTCGATAAACTTACTGTTAAACTATGATCTGGTTCCACTTTCAAATCTACATTTTCAGCTTGTTCGATTTTTAAAAACGATTGGGGAAATTCACTGTTAGGGTCAATCAGGGAATTATTGGAAGTCAAAAAAGATGTGCTGGGAACTTCTTCAACAGCGGGAAGGAGAATTGTGAGAGAAGCTTCGTTTTGTTTGGCTAACTTTTCCACTTTACTGGGACTCACAGCCGTCCCAGTTTTTAACTGAATTTTTCTAAGAGAGCTCCGGATGTCTTTCAGAAGGGTGGCGTCATTGGCTTCATGAGGAGTATTAACAAGGGGTTTACTTTCTGAAATTATCTGTTCGGGTACACTGAAAGGTTCTGGAAGTTTATCTGCGAAAAGAAGACAATGGATACATTTTTTATTGTATGTGCAATGTACATGTACAACATGAACAATGAACAATGATATTGATTGCGTAACAGACCTATAGTTGATAGTTTTGTTTTAATACTATACAAAGATACTGTTGCTACATACATTCAGTATCTATCTACGTACTTTAAGTAGGACTTGTAAGTGCTACAGCTGAAAAAAATGTCACCTCACCTCTCCAAGATTTGTGGCCAACCATGAAAGACCGAAGTTTAATGACATTTTCATCCACTTCTCGGTAAGAAACGTTGTCCAGTGCGATCTGGATTTTTGTTTTGAGGCATGATACCATTGAGTCAATGAGGCCTTTGATGCGATCAATTTCACTCTCAAAGTCGTAGATTTTTGTAACCATTTCCATACAGAAAGAACAGAAAGGTAGTCGATTGTTGCAATAATCGAGGACTTCATCCACGTCCGAATAGGAGGTCAATTCATTTTGAAGCAAGTACCTCTTGACAATATTCAGTTCAACTGGGCTAGTTAGAAACTTTTTGCTGTCCACCTTTCTGCTCCCCTTAGCCAAGGCATGATTAGACTGACCAGGTGGATTGATGAGTAGGTCACAGGACGTGCAGTAAAAGGTTTCACCTTGCACTTTCTCACCCATACTGCTAGACTAGAACACTATTGAATACATGCATGGAAAAAAGGTAAATATTAGATATTCTAATTAATGACGGGCAACCACAAGTCTTCAATATGAACGAATTTAATGGCAAATGAAACAACCATACTTACCTTACCTATGAAAGAAACGTCAAATTCATCCAGTTTTAGTTCTTGCCTAAGAACATCCAGCGTGTGGAAAATCAGACCAGACGCTACTGGATGACATGTTGACGTTGCTTATATATTAAAGCGATTGGCGAACGTTTTTTATTTTACAATTTCATATAAACATTTTAGACACAAGACACAATTCCGTCCAAAATTACTTTCAGTGACTAGAGATAAAAGAAATCCGAAAATTTCCAACTTCAGTGGTAGTACAATTAGGCACAAATAAATAATTAGCTGTCAGTAAACACAAGTTAACCATAAATTAAAAATATCAAAACAGTAGGTCACCAGTCACTATATAGTCACCAACTAAAACACAACACCAGTTTATAATATGCAGTTAAACCAGCAAAGCAAAAGCGATAGACGTCGACGCAAAGTTAATGTGATATGTGATCCAATTTTGTCTTCTTTCTCACCTCTTGTGACCTGTCTTGGCCACCAGAATATAGCTTCGTTAATTGGCGGACAATCCTTGTCTCTGATAAGTAAGACTTTCCAGTTTTTCTGCATGCAAGAAACAAAGTTTGCCAATGAAAAAACTAAAAACTGAAGACTGAAAAATGAAAAACTGGGAATAAATTTATTGTTTTTCCTTCTACTCAAGCTTCTCCCGCATTCCAAATCACGTGACTTCATTTGGGCGCTAAATTTGTATGTCAGGCAAAAGCAAATGAAAATCATTTTTGTTTTAATTCGTGTTGTTGGTGTACCAGGTGTACCTATTTAATGAAGTTTTTGCAAGAAGAAAACAATACATATTTTTGTGTAGCTAATATGCTCGTCATTGTCATCGAAGACACGTTAACCACGTTAAGGGTCAAGGTCAAAGGTCAGCCCGAACATTAAACACATCTTTTTCAACCTTTTTACCGCGGCTCTAAATCTAAATACAAATACCTTGTCTGTGGTCTGTGCACCTTCTATCTATTCAATGTGCTCAGTTTTGCACATGCCTGAACCTGAACTTGTGATCTTGTGAAGAACTCGACTTTAATTTCAAGCTTTTTTACGCAGTTATACGTAAACACACCATAAACACCTTTAAAACAAAAGAGAAAATGTGGCAAAAAGCGAATCTCTATGGTCAAACTAAAATGTCTTTGTGGAGCTTTATTACGTTAAATGACAGTGCTGCTTACTTTTGACGAATGAGGTTTTTTTTGTCCGTATTCCACCGGATAGTGATAATAATAGTGAAGTAAGTCCAGTGAATAATACAATTATTATTTAATATTATTAATATGACAACTCTCAGAATGTGAGAGTATGCATCATATGTGAATGTAATATATGTATGTAGGTGCATTCACATTACATACTTCTATAGAAATACTAAATAAATACTTTAAATACTTATTTCAGTCTCCGCAGACAGCACCAGCACCAATAGTTACGGTTACTGGATAATTACTGGTAATGACAAGTTCTTATAAGCTTTTCGTCTTTCACATGTGGATCTTTAATATTATTTACACGATATTTATAGATATGCGTTTATTTGTGTGTGGAAATAGATAACAGATGCCACCAATACAAGGAGACGAATAATTAGTGTGTATTCGTCCGTGAGGTAAGTGTGTATCTACATCCTATATCTATGTACCTATACCTATATGTATATCATCTGGCAATAAGGATGTTTAACACAACAAATTGTAATTGGGAGGAAGGACAATATTAACTTGGGAATTGGTTATGATAACTGCAGGCAGGATCATTGTGTGTGTAGTAGGAGGAAACCCGTGCCGAGCATCAGCAAAGTGTCCAAACGATGATCTCAAATCAACCCAATGTGACTATAGTTGACTTCACACCTTCGGCAGAAATGTGGTTTAACTCGTCAGGCAACTTTTATCTGAATTAAAACGATATGTAATGCATCAGCTTGCACGTGAGTCATTGTTTCCTTGAATTACATTATCGTAAATTTAATGCGGTTTAATAACTCAGGGATGTCAGGGATGTTATTGACGCTTGTCTCGTGATAGGTGCGATTCAGAGACGTTTCTCTTTGTATTGTGCGTTTCATTTACGTTTTAAATACTCGCAATTTGTTTCTGCACGACACTATTGTTACAGCTGCATGTGCAATTTTGGTATTTTATTTGAAGGGGGTTCAGTTGTCATTTCTTTCCGTAGTCAGTTTAATATTAGAATCAGAGCAGAAGAATTAATTTACGCGGGAATAGAACGTGTTCGAGAATAGAAACTTATTTTTATCTAAACACCTGCTTGGACAGTCTGAATATCGGAGTGCTGGCGAGTTACGCCGTTTAGAATTTAATGCATTGACAAAATTAGCTAATTAATAATTTGTTGAAATAATAATGATATAGTAGGTAATTATAATAATTAATGTTTATTACTGGTCGTTAGAACATGTCTCGGGAAAAGGAACCTGCCTTATTTGGAATTGATCATAGTGGCCGCGTCTGGACCATCACCCACCAAGCTCATTCGTCCAAATCAACTTGGACACCTTTGCCTAATCCTGGAAAACTAGATTTTAAAGTAAGGGAATTTTGCTAATCCAAACAACGACCAAACTGTTTTCAAACTGCCGTTATTAAAAATAAATTAATGCTATGTGAATTTTACTGGCATAAACGTAGAAAAGTGCGATCTTTTGGATGGAAAGGCACGGATTGCAAATCTTAATAGCTGTGATTAGTGCTAATCAAATTTTGTTCAAATTCTATAGATCAAATCAATTGTTGTTTTCAGCGTTTGTCTGGACTTCATGACGGAGCCTGGGGTATCAGCTCAGATCACCAGATATACGTGTATGCCCCAAAGCCAGATATACCCATCCGAGTTCGGGAAGAGTTGTTTGAAAACGAGGTTTGTAGTCTGTTATTTTCATATATTTGTTTACATTTTTATTCGTGCATGATACAATTGCCACGCGAGCTGCACAATAATCATATGTATAATTAATTAATTCATATATTTATTTTTAAGATTTTAATGTTCCATTGTTGGTAAATTGTAGCGATGGAATCCATTGGGGGGTTTTTGTGATAACCTCCTACCCACTGACAGGTTTCGCTTTTCTAACGCAGAGGGTACTAAAAATAGAGCTAAAGACACGATAAAATTGCCTTCTGAAGCTTGGATTTGGAAGGGCGATTGGCAGATAGAAAACACTTTTGGAAGTGAAATTCTCGGACCAGAAGTAAGCTCATTATCATTATCATTAAAGTAAAGAGAATTAACGAATTTAGTATTTGAATTTTCGTAGTGTGCCATTCGTACAGCGGTTTTGTAACAAAATAAGCTCCACAAAAAAATTATTGCTATACTTACCATACGTACATAACTTTCAAGCGTATTTTATTATCCTGGTTTTCGTTTGTTGTTTCTGGTCTTTATGTAAGTAATTTCAGCTATATTTTGGTAGTGACTCATTCTTGATCCATGCTTTTTATTTATCATAATAAACAATTTCAGGGGTGGACTTATGCTATTGACTTCCCTGCCAGTTACGCGCCGGAGAAGGATTGGAAATCATGCGTCCGAAGAAGGAAGTGGTTCCGGATTCGAGAGTATGTAGCCACAAATCGATGGAATTCTATCCCTGCAGTGGACGAAGATTACACCAAGGACCCGTTTACTGATGTTGCCGCTAGCTCCTACGGATCTTCAAATGCTGATGCTAGTTGTGTGTGGGCAGTAACTGTGAATGGACAAGTGTGTTTTTTTTATTCGTATGTACCTATTACCTATTGATGTTCAACCTGTGACTTCAATGTTTAGTACTCATTGTCATTGTATTGTATTTTATTTAGTACCTGCGTTTATATGCAGTTGTGTAGTTGTTATAAGTTTTGTTTATATGCACATGCACAGTGTTGAAAACAAAAGGAGTCTATAGTTTAGTTCCTAAATGCAAATGCTGAATATGTACGGCAGGTTTACCACCGTAGAGGCGTAGGTAGATACAGTCCGGAAGGAAGTGGTTGGATTCATATTCCAGTCACAAAAGGAGTTCAAGATGCGGCACAGGTCACAGTTGCTGCAAATGGAACACCCTTTGTTGTGACATGGACTGGAAACATTTTATTTCGCGTGGGCATTACACCACAAAATTTAGCAGGTATTGCATGTTTGCTGCACTGAATGTTATTAATACTGTGCTTCGTAGACATATGTGATATGTGTAACTTAAAATTTAAAAATTCAAGTGATTTAAAATATTAAATGAATTGTATGCAGGAACGGACTGGATTGTTGCCAATGGTCCACCGGGAGGAATTTTTCAGCTGTCTGCTGGGAAAGAAACATTATGGACGGTCACACGAGATCGCAAATGTTGGTCCTTAAAAGGAGAGTTGCAGAAGATTTTAAATAAGAAGACTGTTGAGCCTTTCGAATGGATGGAAATCCCAGGAAGAATGAAGGCAATATCAGTCAGCAAAACTGACCTGGTAAGTTGTCAAGAAATGCATCACGCTTTGTCCCCAGCTAAAATATGTAATCTTGAATAGTAGAATCCTTCTTGCAATTATTTAGGTAGTTTTAGCCTTGGCCAACGACGATAATTCCGTGTATACTCGATTCGGCGTGACTTCGGACCAATTACATGGACAGGGTTGGAAAGAAGCATTCACAGATGCGTCGTGGGACTCAGTATCAGTGAACTCTTCGGTATCCGAATCATCTCTAAATTCCGATCACGTCGACGGAGTAGGGTCTCAAGCTGGCTCGGACGAGTTCTTGTCCATACGCCCTGATATTCCTCAAGGATTTGTTTTGGGAGCCAGTGGTGATCATGGAACAGGGCCAGTTAATTTGTGCTGGATTGATGGAGGTTGCATGTCTTCTATCAAGTAAGTTAATCCATGCAAATGAAGTGCCACTTGGCTATAGGTTTTGCTTTGAAAAACTCACATTGTGTAGACAGATCAAAAGGTATCTCGTTTAAGCTTCAGCAGCTCCACTTACAGGTATACATGTCGCAGAGGAATTTATACCTGTATATAGTTAATCTCAAGTAAACAATATCAGCATTAGTTTTTCTTTTTGATTTAAGTTCTACCCCAACCATTTGCACCCTGCGTTTAAAAGTTATAGCAAGTTGAACAGGATAAAGTAATCCATATACGTTCAATAGAAATTCGTGGTATCATCAAATATTTTCAGACAAGATGATTCTCCTAAGTTGTGATAAGCTTGCAAGTTTCCATCCAAGTGTCGCTTTTGATGGCATTTTTTTGATTGAACCCGTAATAAAATATTTCATGTGAAATATATACGTAAATAAATAGAATGAATATTTTTTTCCGCTTTCATCTTGCAACTTTTGAACGGAGGGTAAAGATGAAACCGTACCCAAACTATTGCCATTTGCGATCTGCAGAACACTTCTCTCTGCATCATGCTGAACCGGCGCAGCCGAACCTGTAATAGAATGTGTTTCTGCTGCGCATTGTACAGTATACAGTGGCAATTGCTTATAGCCGTAATTTTTTATTTCTACAATGTCTGAATGACTGTACGTGTATCATTGTTTAGAATTGCTCCAGATCCTGATTTAGAAGTTGGACCTTGGCGGGATGAAATTCTTACTGGGCTTCATTTTCGCAAATGTGAAAGGAGCAAATTTGCGTACCCCAATGCTGTCGAATCCACGTCTTCTTCTTGGATAAAATCAATGAAGGCTCGGATGCTTCTACACGTGAAAGGAGCCAGTTGGCTGAAAGGAGAGTTGGAAATAAATAATGGAGACACATTAGTCTTTTACGAGGTAATAATTACTTATTAATTATAAACTGCAATAACGTAATTATTTAATTATAATTATTATTAATTACTGTTTTGTTATGCGTCACATACATCACATTCATTTTAATTGTTCTAGTAGTTAAAGAATTGAAACTGCTGTTGACATTAACGGAGCTGATTTTGTTTGCAGAAACTTCAGCACGCATGGATGTGTGCCGTCGCGGACATCTTAAGTGTTTTATTGTGTCACGACAAGTCTGACGCCTTCACTTTACGAGTCCGTAATGCAATTGAACCGGGTGTGGCTGGCTTTGTCACATTTAAATTCGAGTAATGGTTTTACGGTTTAGATTTTCGTCTACCATTATTGTTTTGTTGTCTCTGTCCTTGATTCTCATTTTCTCAGCGGTTCAAAATCTTAGTTGCATTAGTATATTATACATACATAATACATATACATAATGTCTTGTACATGTGTCATGTTTCAGTAACGAGCATGCAATGGAAGAATGGCGATTACTTCTCATAGATGTATCTTCCAAACCACACGAAGAATGGAATCTGGGTAACGCGTGGCTTACCACAAATGCAGGGGAGATTCAAGAAGCTGGAATGATAAAAATGTCTGGTAAGGATTTAGTTTATTGTTTTCTGATTTAGTTATTATGTATTTAAACTTTTATTTAACGAAGCCGTTTAAATTCTGCAAACACTATTATTTACGCTGTAACTACGTTACTAAAAACAAGTAAGTACTAAGTACACAATACATGGACATAATAAGATCTTGTGGATGTATTCCTTAGATACTCCAGTGGGCGTAGATGCGATAACACATGACGATGGCTCGGAGGTGAAAATTCACCACCCGCTCGCCAAAGGCTTCCTGCCTGGTAGTGAAATAAAATTAGACTTTCAGATTCCAGAAAATGCAGTGAGATTTGCCCTGAACTTGAATGGTCGAGACTCGTGTGTTTTCCATTTTAACCCCCGTATGCTGGACAAACTCGTGGTGCGAAACAGCCGGGATTCCAAAGGAGAATGGGGGGATGAAGAGCGTGACGGAGTGTATCCATTTATCCCCGGGCAGAGCTATCAAGTTCAGATTTCATGTACAGATACTCAGTTCATTACGACGATAGTATCGAAGCATAAGTTCATATTTCACTACAAGCACCGTTTTCTTCCTAAGTACATTACACATTTTGTGGCTGTGGGAGACATAAATGTGGTGGATATGCAATATGAGCCCGTAAAAGCAGAAGATGTGAAACATGTTGAGTTTATCACAAAACCCGTTCCGGGACACTTCTGGAAGGTGGATTCCGTAGCCAGTGGACTCACCTGGGCTATAGGTGTAGATATGGGTGTGTGGGTTTATACTGGGGGAAGGTCGTACAGAAAGTCTGATAGTGAGTAATGAAGTTTCTTTTGCACGTTATTTCTCTTCTCAGTGTATAAAATAAATGTAACATACATAAAAGTAAAAACTGTGAAATGCTAAACGCAACATTGTGATTGCAAATTGCAATGGATAGATGATGGCGCTGTTTTTGATGAGCAAGTCTACGTCATTTATGAAAATCAGCGATGGAATCCTTTGACTGGCTTCGGCTCACATGGACTGCCAACAGATAGGTCTCCTTGGTCAGATGAGACGGGAAGGATACCATTGGAAAAAGATACGATTAAGCTCCTTTCCAACAAATGGTCTTGGGTACGTTTTTGCAAATAAAGAATGCGAATACTTACACAGCACGTGTAAATAAATTAAGGAAAGAAACCCTCGGAACAGAAGTGCGAACACTGAATATAAAATTTGACATTCGTTGTAAATATTACTAATTTCAGATAGCGGACTGGGAAATTGACTACGAAGTAAAAGGTGGGGTGGACAAATTTGGTTGGCAGTACGCCATCGATTTCCCAGCGTCTTACCATTCCAGTAAAAGGTTCAACGACTTTGTGCGCCGAAGGAGATGGAAACGATTTGGTAGACATACCACCTCTGGTCCATGGGTCCTGGTTCCAAATGTCAAGCTTGTTGATCTATGTGTCCGAGTAAGTTTTATATATTTCATGAAATGAGAATTTCTTGATTATTGAATACCCGTTTACACATATTACGTGTTGTGTGCATATGTAATAATGTGTGCATTTCTTTCATAACTAAAATTTCCGATTAAGAATAATATGCATTTTACATTAACCCGTTAGATGAATGACGAATGTGATTACGAAGTATTGGGCGTCTGCCAAAATGGGGATGCCGTGGTTCGCTGCGGTATGAGTAAGGACAATCCCGCAGGGACACACTGGGAGCCCTTGACCAGTCAGAAACCATTTGTAAGTTTACAACTCTTTAAAGTTTTAAATGAAGAAAAGAAAATGTATCTATTTATTTATTTGATTTATAAAATTATTATGCTTTGATGGGAACAGATAAGTATTTCCAGTTGGTACAAACATCGCATATGGGCCATTGGTAAGGATGGATTCGCGTATATACGTTACCAAAACAATTGGCAACTCTTGGATCGACCAGGCAGTGCACCACTGAAACATATTCGTGCAGGGACTTCGGGCGTATGGGCAGTAGGAACTAACAACGTTCTTTACAGAAGGACAGACTGTCAACAGTTATTTCCTGAGGGAAAAGACTGGGCAAAAGTGTGTGATGGAGTTTTGCAGGTATAGATAAATTAGGAATTCTGAAATATTGATAATTTATTTCTTTGTTCTTGAATGTTTCTTGAAATTGTTTCTTGGCATTGACTAAAGGACCATTGTGTTTGTTTATAATGTTTGTTATATAAATATGCATATAGATAACGCTTGGAAGCGATGACTGTGTTTGGGCTCTTCTGAAGACTGGCGACAACTTTAATTGTTCAATCGCGAAAAGGAAAGGTATTTATCCCAATAATCCCAACGGTATTGGATGGGAAATTGTTGCTGAGGGTCCATGGAGAAGTTTCTCAATTACTGGAGCTTTTGGCAGAAATGTTTAACTGGATCAACATTACATGCCTCTAGCAAAGAAATCCGCCTTCACACTTATGCTCTTGTTATTATGCTGCTGCTACGGCCTTCAACATTACCACTTGTTGGATTTGGAACAATATGTTTGACGGTTTCGTCTTCTTGTGATTCGTATCACTTTGGGAGCAAAAGACAGGCTGGTTTCTTCTTTTTATTATGCTTAGAATTTATTAGGGAATTAGTGTGTATATATGCATGTTAGTCATTTCGTACCTGGTCATCTCCTTTTAAGGCTTTTGCATATTTTAAATGGCGAATTTACTAATTTATTTCGAAATATATGTACACGTATAATTTATTAATTGAAATCAAAACATTAGTACGATCTAGAATTAATGTACATATTATTATATCATTTAATGCGATGTTGATCTTGTAGTAGCAATTCGTAGCTGAAGCTCTTTTCGGTTTTTAGTTTTTTTTTTACTATCTAACTAATTACCGTAGCTCTAAATTAGTTTATCTCTCATATTATAAAGGTACTTACGGAACTTGCTGCCATCTTCACTAAAAGTTAATACATCGATAAGAAAAACCTTGAATGTCAAAAAAGTAGATATATATAATTTGAAACTTGTATGTAGTTAATGCAGTATATATTTTTGCTAGTTCAATTAGAGATATACATACATATATATTAATTGAATGAAACTCAAGAGAAACGATTATTAATATTTAATTTGTTCCTTTATTGTATTTATTTAATTATCATTGTGAAGTATGTATAATAATTAATAATAAACCATCTTGGACAACGTCTAACGAAGAGCTGAACGAGAGCATGTTGCATTTTTTAAGTACGAAGGTGAACCTAATATAATGAATGTTTGAGCAATTTCTATTTAAAGTGGATGGTCAAGTGAAGAAAATAACGTACCAATTTTATTAAACACTTTTGTTTTACAAAACGAGTCAAAAGATTTTACAAGAGCAAAACCAACGTAGCGGCAACTGCTGTTTATGTATAGACCGTTATTTTTTATACTTAGTATTTGCATTTAGTTATTTAGGAACCAGTAAATTCACAACAGGTCGATACCCAAACCTTGCCCCAACGGCAATCTTCGCCAGAAATTTTGTCCTACAATGAAATGCATAAAAATACTGGTATTAATTTTATTGACTGCAATTACTTCAAACTAGCCTCTAATTTTGTAGTGAATGGGAACGTACCTCGGTCACTTATTTGCCACGACATAATTGCATCATCAGTAGCCATTTCTTCACCACGAAATTCGTCCGCGATAACTCGGT
>JAQGBT010001014.1:0-37466 GCA_034698585.1 Disparrhopalites patrizii | reverse complement strand
AGAAATGGCTTAGATGTATCCAGAAAGATGGAAAGGGAACCAGAAAGCGCAATAAAATGAGAAGATGAGATCAGACGGGTACATAGAAAGGAGGACGGAGGAAGGAGTTAAAACTCGTGATAAGTACGGAGACGGAACACTGAGAAAAGGGTGCGAGAAATAGAGAAAACCCGGATTTCGCTGACTCACAAGCGAGACGAAAAACCCACAGGTAACATTTTTTAAAAATGGCGGTATTAGACCCCAGAAACAGAGTTCACAGAAGGTGTGGGAGGAATGGTTAAGAGAGACGAAATAAAGAGGGAGAAGGAGAGGAAAAGATCCAGGAACTGCATAGAGACCAAGCTGAGGGAAAATGGGAAGGAATAAGGAGAAAGCAAAGTGAGAGGGAAGAGGTGATCCTCCTTCGAAGACAAGGACGGGACGGGCGACAAAAAACCAAGAGAAAGTGGGTCGACGAGAGAAACGCGAGGAAATGTAACAAGAACTGTATGCATAATCAGACTGATCTATTTTCCATGTTCACAAGTGAGTCTACTAATCCGATTTCTACAGTCTTCCCTCCGAAATTTCTCTCTTTTCTCCGTAAATTCTCCCGCACGTACATAAGCGTATTACGCTACATGCTAAAAGCATGGATGGAAGGCGGAGCATAATAATACAGTCCTTTTAAAAGGATACCATCCTCCGAGTGTGCACAAGGGAGGAAAGAAAAGCTAAAAGTAAAGAAAATAAAGGAAGGTTAAAATCCCTCGTCTGCATGTAGAATAAATGTCTTATCTTATATCCAGTGTCCTCATCTCCAGTTATGGATCCAAGTCCTCTGTTTTTTATACTAGATAGAGGATCCCGCTAATCGCCCCATTATTATTTCCTCTTTCTTGACATATCTTATGTACATGTATCTACATTTGCTTATGTACATTTGCTGACAAATCCCTCCTTCTCGGAATTTCCTTGGGAAGTTTTGTACGCTAACGTTGAAATTGTCATTTTCCTCCCTGCGGATGAAACGCGGGGTCCAAATTCCCTTGGTCACTTAATGGTCAGGATTTTGTATGGTGTTTCCTATTTTACCCGGAATGTGCTAGTACTTTGCAGTAAAACTGTAATGGAAAAATTTAATGAGAAAGAAAGAGAAGGACAGTAAAAACATTAATATGCTATAAAAACTATTTTTTGTCATTCCTTTTTTCCTAGCGTTTTGACAACATATGCGGAGAAAGTGCAAAAATTCACAAATTGAACGTGTGTATTGCTCGCAGGGTATGAAGCATAAAAGCCACGACATAAATGTTTCCGTCTCCGTAATTCCCGTCAAACGAATAGATAAGCATGGAGGGACGTGGGAAGTTCCGAGAAAAGGAAATTTGGCACCGCACTTCTGACTTCCTTCCTCTTATTCCTTGGCAGAAAAGCATATTCACACCACTTTTTTTAGGAAGAATTACACCCATATATAAGTACGAGGAACAGGGTGCATTTGAACCAAAAATAGATGTGTTTGGGGGGGGGAAGTGCGATAGAGGCACATATGAATAGTTCTACGAGTAAAAAATATATTAAAGTGTTTGCATTTTTTAAGTCCCGCGGTTGGGAATTGAACAAATACTGGATCAGAAAGGGAAATGAAATGGATTCGGAGAATGTGTCCATTGATAGACGAGACTTCTCTGTCACTTTGCATGGGACAAAGTAAACACATGAAGGTGTGTGCCCTCCTCCATATACGGAGCATACGGATATCGATACAGATATACGCCCCTTACATGAGCGCTATACAATGTATAGCGCAACGCTATACATGAGTGTTCTCATGCAAAAAATAAATGTGAAAAGGGCTCCGTTAGGAGGATTGGAGAGAATGTTTTGGTAACTTTGTATGAATAAATGCTCAAGCAAACACACATACTCCCCTATTACATTTGGCCTAAATGTAAAAAGAGTTTTTTGGAATAGAATATTTTGTGATCAAATGGGACAAGTGAAATGTTTGGTCAGAATCAGTGAGACGTGGCGGGAGGAAATTGCACGTGAAAGCGTGGGGGCGGATTTCTGTGGCACTGTCTCTTTCTATCTATTCTTCGTCCTGTGGACTACATCACCTCCATCCAAACCTTGGGATGAGAGAAATCTCTCTGACAAAGAACCTCTGTGTGGTCGATGGAGGGAGAGAAGATAAAGGGTAAAAAAAAATTACCCCCGGAGAAAAATGATGACACAGCGCAAAGAGAGGAATGATTAATACGGAGAAAACAAGCATAAAAGAGAGTTAGGAAATAGACAAAGAGTTAAAAGGGAAGAGGAAAAAAAAACTCCCAAAGGAAGTAAAGAAGAAAAAGCAGGATTCAAAAGTTCAAATCAAATGTAAAAGGGAGAAAGTAGGTGAAAGTCAAGCCATAGTTTCAACATCCGAAAGCAGTTACATAAAAACTAGCATTTTTGAACACACAAAAGATAAACTTTTTTCTGAAAAAAAAAATAGAAAAAGAAGAGAGAATGAAGGAAAGGAAAAAGTCAAAGTTTTCAAAAGCGAAGATTCGTGAAAGAGAATTGGAAAGCAAATGTTTTATAGGGAAAGTAACATGGAGAAGCAGGAGGGAGACGATGCCGACAGACATTGTGGGTGTGGGGAGAAAAGTGATAAAATATTAGCAAAAGTACAAGTGAGGATGCGACAGTCATATATTATGCACAGTGGATTACCCCATCCAACGATGAATGCTGAATGAACGTCGCGTTTATTCGGCACAAACATGGAGACCAGAGCAATGTTATGAATGTGTCCTCCTCCACCTTCTCCTCCCGGTAGTTAATTCAATCCTGTCAAGGGCTTATCTCCTCCTTCCTTGAATGACCTTGTCCGTGGACGCATTATTATATGTGCGAAATGAATTATACAGGAAATAACCTTAATTTTCTTTCTCCTCTCCCATTCTGTTATCTGTCCCCCTGACTTGATATATGAACCGAGGCCCCTTTTCTCACTTTATTCCCAGTTGACTTTCATCTTTATTGAATTACTCCTTTTTTCACTTTGTAATTTGTGGAATGCCATCAATTTGACCAGATTAATAATTTGATCGTCAATGGATGTACGTACAAGTCAGAAAGTGTTAAATGCAGAATTTACGCATGGATGCTCAGGACCTCCATACAGATTTGATTATTAAATTATCTCCAATGCAGTCTTTATCTATACTCCATTCCAACTTTTGGAAGATAAAATGGAGTCGTTCCAAGAAATTCTTCGCAAAAGGAATCTCCAGTGCTTGAATTTTGTTCTTGTTCATGTATCCGATTTTAGCGATAACATTTTTTACAGCGAAAATGTATATTTGAAATACGAATTATTAATGTACAGCATTCTTCTCCCATAAATGTATATTTCTCCTTTCGGAGTTAACCGTTTACTGTAGTGTCATTCTCAGAGCCCAGAAATTTATTTCCGAATAGAAAAAGTACGGTTTCTAAGGAAATTGTCATTTATTGTGTGAAATTCAAGTGGAGCTCATTTTTTCTAAAACCTTTAAAAATTCTGCATTTACCCCTGGGAAAAAAAAAGAACATAAACTTAAAATAAATCGCGGAGCTCTGGGGAGAGTGCAAAAGCGTATCAAATTGCAACTTGAATGTCGTTGAAATGGAATTTTTGTCAGGAAACAAAAAAAAATAAGCCCAAGGATATTTCTCACACGAAGAAAATAATACTTTTTCACTTTCCCACTGACATTAACTTTTTCCGAGATTGTATATCATTTTATATTATTTGAAATCTTTCTAGGGAGCAATAAACAAATATGTAGGTACATGTTTATTTATGTGTGTCTCTCTCTCTCTTGTCTGTGTATCCAACAGGACGTTTATTTGCTACCTCCCGGTGGAAATCGTAATTCCGTTTGCATGAGAACGAGGGCAAAAGCAGCTTGAAAAGATTTATATAATAAAGAAGGAGAGGAAAGGAGGAGAGGGAAAATATACGAGGGGAGTGTGTGGTGAAAGCAGAAGCAGGAACAACAACAATAACAAAAGGAAAAGGACTCCATACGAACTCCTTATACCGCCACACGCTATATTTTGACGAGAGCAAGTCATCCGTTGAATACCAAAGGAGAAGATTTGCATTTTTATATATCTGCCGAACAAGCAACACATTCTTTATGAGGAAAAAATCTGCTCCATTCACAGAGGTAAAGCCACTTTTTTCCTTTTCTTTCTCTCTATATAGATGTGCCCTTTCTCAAAGAAAATATTATTACGTTCCTTGGGGAGAAATGGGTTAATATTTTTTTAACAAAAACAAATACAACAATAAAAAGCGGGGAGAGGCTATAACAAGAATAAAATCATGAAGTACAACAAAAACAAAATGCGCCAAATTCCTTTTGTCTGTGGCACGGTGAATCTTTTTTTTTTGTTCATGCCCAGGAGAAGCATTTTGTCAAATTGAAAAAAGATGCATTTGTTCACGATTCACAAATAAATGTCAGTTCAAAATTGATATTCCTCCCTTAAAACTATTTCCTGTGACATAATGACAAACAATATTGCTGTAAAAATTTTCGGGGGAACTATTTCAAACTTTCATGTTACGAAGTGGTGGAGAAAATAAAATCCCAAGACGTGTTGTGGAAAAAACTGTCCCAATGGTATGGAATTAATGGGACGAAAAAATACACCGTGGGAAAATATCAGCTGTCCACATGCAAAAAGTAGGGGAAGTATTAGCAACAAATTAACCAAAATTATAAAACCGTCTAAAAATCCCAGCTTACGAAAAAAATGGAACTTTTTTTTTCGCTAAGCTTTTGCAAAGCAAAAAAATAAAAAAAAATATATAAAGGAGAACACGCTAGGATGAAATTTTCCCAGAGTCAGTTAGGAAATACTGTTGCACACAAAAAAAGCAGGCAAGGCATCTTGTACAGAAATTGTTCACACACTTACAAAGGAACCCACACAGGGAGTCTGTAAACTATGTGGAGAAAATGAGGCTGGAAGCACGAAGGAGGAAAGGAAAGGGAGAGAGAGAGAAAGCATGTGGGGAAAGGAAAAACCACAAATGAGAAGTGAGAGAGCTTACAATTTCCCGTCCTTGTCCCTCCCCAGAAACGTGTATTTATGCACGGAAGGGAAATTCCACACGCACACATATATATCCCTGGTGAAATCCCAGAAGAGTGAGCAAAGAGAATAGGAAGAATTTCAAAGGACTGAAGTAGGTAAGGGGAAATCTTTAGAGAACATCTACATTGCTTAAGGGTTGAAAACTACAGAGGAAGAAGTAACAACACCAAAGACACGTCCATGTCTAACCACTCTAGGTCACAGGGAACACATTTCCTAGGCTCTACCACATAAATTATCCTTGACTCGGCATCCGTACGGAATAATTTGGGCCCAGTCCGTTACAACACACACACATAATGCATACACATGTATTTATACAAGCTTACAAAAGAGGAAAATCAACCGAAAGGAGGCTAAAAGGTCAAAATTGTTACGTGAAGCAAACGAGGGCAAGCAAGGAAACGAGAGGAAAGGGGACAAAACGAGGGAATCGAAAGTGGAAATAAAATTATGGCAACTCAGCAAAGACTATCCAGGCGAATAGCCTAAACAAAATTAAGAAATACCGGAGAAATGGGAAACAGAGACAGAAAAGGGAGTACGTGAGAGCGCTAGATTAACCAAAGGAGAGCAGAGAACGGGCGAAGAGAAGGAAAGAGAAGAAGGCAGGAAGAGTTCAAAAATAAAGAGAGAGGAAGGAATTAAAATGAAAGCAGGCTTCAGCGTGCCAATATGAATCAAAATTAAATTAGAAAATATATTCAAACAGAAAACTCAAAAAGAAGGTTTACAATTACAAATAAACAAGTTTCTAAATTTCACAGTCACTACACAGACAGTTAAAATAAAAAAGGCTTTTTGTGTATCTGTTGGTTTTGAAATTTGTGAAAATTTTGCAAATTGGCGCTATTTATTAGGATGCCTATTTGTAAAATAATGATGAAAAACAATAGTCAGGTGCAAACGAAAAATTTAGATAACTATCTTTACAAAATGTTCAAAAAAAAAACAATACCAGCCAAATAGATGACTGACACTACGTTGCAAGCTGAGCTAAAAAGATGAGTGTGAAATTCCGTGAATCCGTCCACTTGCAAAACTGTCTCTGCCTAGTCGTAAGTAGCCACTCAAAGTCATTCCTTTAATCTTGTTGCACAATGCAGAGCGAAGCAATTGTGAAGCACAGGGTGAAAGTGAGAGCATCTGTGCCCGCGTATTTGGGTAACCTTGGAAGATTTTCATCAGGACGGACTCGTTCATAATTATATTACTGTCATTTACCTACTCCAGTCGGCACACGTTCCGTCAAAGGGTTGACTAGGCTCACAAGGAACAAATCCCAGAATACATGTATCTCTATACGGACCTAATATCCATGCCTACTCACATACATACGGATCCATAGAACGGGAAATAAACGCAGGTATGTACATAGCCCTCCTCCGTTTTATTCAATTGACATGTCTGCCTTGACGGTGACATCCTCAACAGCGAGGAAATGATCTTTCACCGTCTTGCAACTTCTTTTCTCCGTTTCATCCTCTCAACCTATTTCTCTCACTTTCTTTTTCTCTTTCTAGCTTTCTTACTCTCTTTCTCTCTCCTTTTAACAAGCCTATTATGCATTATACTCGGAGAACCGTACAATGTGCTGTGCGGCCGGACTTCCTTCCAAACACACTCTATCCTCTCTTATTTGAAGTACAGGTCTTAAGTATGTGCGTAGGGAGGGGTATACATAAAGTGAAAGTTGTGCTTGCCTATGAAATATGTATATACATAAAAGCATGTATATAAAAAGGGAGGAAGGCGGCAGCAGACCAGAACGTAAAAGGGGAATTGCAGACGAAATAAAGGGAGACGGCGGAGAGGGAAGGAGAGAGCAGGAGGAGAGTGTGGACAGTGAAAGCAAGGAAGAAAGGAAGAGGAATGAGAGGAGAAAGTTGAAAGGAGCACAAGGGGAAAGTTAGATGGGGAGGCGGGGAAGGGAATTTTTCATGAGAGTCAGGTACAACGTTAACGAAGTTGGAATATTCCCCAATGAATGATTGTAATTCTTTACACAGTCTCTTTCCCCCCCCCCCCACACACATGCAACCAAGACCCGCCAAACTCCACACAAGTTCCACACTTGCTATTTGGTTCAAGTCCCGAGACGAAAGGGGAGGGGAGGAGGTCACACATGTGGATAGCTATGCACATTTCTCCCGCACTTTCCCCCGGATATAAAGAAGTGCAGAAATTGACTGGCATTAAATCCACTGTAATTCTGTTCCTTGCCATATATGAGAAACTGAGTGAAAGACTACCAAGAATCTTGCGTCTTTTCAACAACACACATGCATCTACTATGGAATGATGAGAGGAACTCAAGAAATATGTTTTTCACTCCGAGAAATGCACAAAAATTTAGGATGGGATATTAAAATTTAAGTGAATTCATCTTGGCTGAAATATTCTATTCAAATGGTAAAAGCAGTTTCCACATTCTTCAATAGGAAACAAAGCCAGATTATTCTTCAAATTATGTCCACGTCTTGCTCACAAACCACCAGGAAATGGTTGCGTCTACCCACAAAAACCACGAAAAAATCTGGGCTGCGAAAGCAATCTTCGAAATCCCGCCAAAAAGGACAACCATTGCTGAGTTTTCATCTAATGAATACAAAATGTATTTATAAGGATGCCCGAGTAAAAAAAAACGACAAAATGCTATTAATAAATAAATGGGAGGGAAACCACTGCGTCGAAAGCGCTTTTTCTTCTTCTACGCTCTTCTAGTGGGCTAGGTTATTTAAACTATTTTTTTCTATTCTCACATAAATTCTGCCTTTAGTTTTCCGCATCCCATCTCCACAGCTTTTTCAACCAGTTTTTTTTCCCGTACAAACAACATGAATGAATAACAGTGGGATGCATTTGGCAAATAAAATGATCCCAGCGCCAGCTCGGAACATCTGATGAATCCGCAATCCGTAAAATTTGCTCTTTCCACACAAATTTTATACCTGCGTCATATCTATGCGAATTTTTCGAGAGGTCACCCACAATTTTCTGGTTCAGTGTCCCACGTGTTCCAACATTATTTACTTCTGTATCAAGTCAGGTGAAGAATGTAAGCGAGGTAAGATCGCCCGAAAAAAATGCAAGCTGAAAGATAATTCTGGAGCTTTCCAAAGAAAAACAGCAAAACAGTGTATCCAAAAAGAGATTAAAAGAGGATGTGCGATCCAAAAAGGGGGAAGAATGAAAGGATTGGATGGATAAAAATGAATCAAGATTCAAACATAGCAAGGAATACTAATAATAATACATGGCAAAAAGAGAAAAAAGTAGCTGAAGAAAGTGTAGAAACAGGAGAAATATGTAAAGAGAATAGTTCCGGAGTAACAAGCTGAGATGTTCCAAGGGAAGGAATTGAATGGGGCAATACGAGCTCCAAATAAAATTTAAACAAGTAGCAATACATGGAAAGGGAAGTAGAAGCTAAGGAGGAAGATCAGGGATACTTTCAATTACTGAAATATGTAAACAAACAAAGAAGGGAAAATATAAAAAAAGCTAGAAAGGCATTCACACACCCACAATTTTTATTCACCCCCACGTCTTGAAAAGAGATCCTTAAAAATATTATGGCTACAACTCCCACAAGTTCCTCTTCTTTTCCTTTATTTCACCCACGCTCAAAGTTTGTGACTGTTGCAATAAAGAAAACAACACTGGAATAAAATTATGTGTAATGGGCACCATCATCATGCTGAAAAAAGTATGTTTTCCCTATTTCTAGAGCCCATTTTTCCCCTTCTTTATTTACCTTCCCATCATTCTCCGCACTTTCTTCCTTTTATTCAACGGCAAGCGCTCCCAAGTGGGTGCACTCACAAAATAAATGTTTGTATTTCCCTTCTAATAAAATATTCCACTCTTTTTTTCGCTCTCTTTCCCTCCCTCATTGCTTTCACCCTCATTCCCTTCCCCTTGTAAGTTGTCTCATCTGTATATATATTGCCTGGGCTATTTTTCGGAAGAAGAATGGGGATGAAGAGAATGCGGGTGAGGGATCCCAAGACGCAAGGGTAGATAGGAAGGAGGTGTGGTTGTTGCATATATGCATGGAGACATCTCACCACATTTCCTCTAATTGAATGTGATACAAATGACCAAGAAGTCCCTAAACCATCCTGACATCTAAGGGTGGCATCTACATTACTCAATCGTTGTTAAGACTTGCCAAGGTTTGACAGGAGATTCTTCTGCAAATTAAATTCGTCTCTCTTTCATGCATGTGTATATCTACACATATACATACAGACATTCATATACATACATAAGTATCTATGTTTGTATGCTGCGCTGATTTCCCATTCGAAGAAAGCGCTATTTATTATACAGAAAAAGACTTTCTCCATGCTCTTTTCTCCGGATGGATGACAGGTGATTAGGAAACTTTCCGAGGAATCCATTTTGCAATTTCACTAGAAAAACTTTACGCTTTCACCGCTGGCATTTACTTTCACCCAGGATGGCGGAGATTATTCGTGGACGAGCATTTCCTGTGGGAATATGCACAAGAACTATGTATAAATTTCCAGAATTGTTATTACGGCGTATTCTTGGAATTAAATACGAGGATTATCTATTTCTGGGGATGAACTCACATTTTGGGAATTGTTTTGGGTGTGGAAACTATTCTGGGCTAAAAGTCTTGACCACAAAGAGTTTCCACAAAAGATTTTTTGGATGGGAAATAAGCGGCTTTCTACCATTACGCTTAAGTCAAAGATTTATTGCCAATGAGAAAGTCAACTGCAGCCAAGAATTCCAGGGAATATTTGATTACAATTGGTGAATACCCAATGAAAACAAATGGATTGGGGAAAGGAATTGCATGTATTTACCAGATTTCTTGCTTTGCCCTTAAGTTGTACCAGAATAGTGACAAAGACAAGCAATTTCTTATAGAGCATGAGTACAACGGAATGGTTTGAAAGTGTCCGAGGATATCTCTTTCAAGGGGTGGCCCTCCCATTGATTTAGGAGACCGAAGCTGGACATGCCCAAATGTGGCCTTTACATATATGTAGATACATACATACATTTCACGTATTCCAGAGAATCCGTGTCCATGTCTCTAAAGAAGGCATTAAGTTAAAAGGGGAGATAAATGGGATTTGATGTATTTATTCCCACGTTTAAAAAAACAGCTGGGACGGCAAAGTTTTGCTTCTTCTAATGTCGTGTAAAAAATGTTTGACTTCCTAAAAAGATAGTCCTCGTGGAAATAAATTGCCTAGGATATATGTAAAATGCAGAGGGAAAGCACCGGCTGGGCTGGTCCTGCATGAAACTTTCAAGGACGAATATACATATGTATGAAAGGAGAGAACCATTAAAAATTTTAAAGCCTCAGAAGAAAATAGTGAAAGTAGGGCAAGGATGGATGTAGGGGAGGGAGGATTAAAAAGAACTATAGAAATTCTCATAAAAGCGGAATTACGGGGAAAATATGGGGAGATTTAGACCGAAGCATTCAAAGAATAGCCAGATTTTCAGTAACAAAGATATAACTACCATAAATCCCATACAGGATTAGGAGACCAAAACTCGAAAAAAACATTCAAATATAAATTACTCATTGTGAGATCCTGCAGCTTGATGAAACTGCGGAAGCATACAGTCGACTCTCTCCATACCAGCACTCTCCTTATATCAGCAGATCTGGATTCCTCTTACAACTTTACTATGGCAAATGCTCTCTCCATCAGAGCACTATTTACATATATCAACAAGCAGAACTTTTCTTCCTTGGGTCACATGTCTTTCAATATTACAGGAGTTTCTTCCTTTAAAAGCATTATTGACAACATCACCCTTCAACATTAGCCTTTTCTCCATAAGAACTTTGAAAAGCAATAAAAACGCTAATTGTGCTATGAAGCTATAAACAACAATCTATACACACGGACATATTTGTCAAATTATCAAAATTAAACCTGCAATTAGTCTGAAATAAATAGTATAATTATTTTTTATCAAGATCTCTAATAGCAATCTCTTGCGCCAATATGCAGGAGGCCGTTCTAGAGAGTGTCCAAAGAACAAGCTCTTTGTATACATTCAGAAACTGTGGAAATCCGTTGTACACGACGGCTTCCCTGCTATTCCTCCAGGGTTTTTGCTTCGAATGTCACATTCCCTGATTTAATTCAGTAATTTCGTATTGCTTTATTATTTTTCGTCTGCAGTATAGAGTAACTCTAAAATCTGTGTTGCGCTATCATTTTCTTGCTTACTTTTCATTTGCTTTGCTACAACCTCTGTCATTTGCCACTTTCTATTCCCTCCTATTTGTTTATATGTATCCCTCTCCTTTTGTTCCTTCGGCTTTTGTCCTTTATCTGCCTCATAGTAATTTCTGGGTACAATTTCTTGTAATTGCCGGAGAATATTATCCGCAATATGTATGTATAATACATACAAATGTACGATGAAGCCATTAATTGTATACACAAAGATTGCTCGTACAAGATGTTACCACTTCCCCCAAGGAACCGGTCAGTTGCAGGATGTGCAAGGAAATATACCAATCGTTTAGTAATCCTCAATGACAGTAGCTCCAGAGAAAGGCGCCCACGAGGCAAAATCCAGTTAGGGGTCAATTTCATATCCTTATATGCATACAGACACATAGAATGTCCGGATACTAACACTAAGAACCAGATATTAAAACAAGAATATGAATGGATGGACATATATTTTGCAGCCCCTTACTCACATAGCTA
This sequence comes from Disparrhopalites patrizii, assembly GCA_034698585.1. Classification (NCBI taxonomy): domain Eukaryota; kingdom Metazoa; phylum Arthropoda; class Collembola; order Symphypleona; family Sminthuridae; genus Disparrhopalites; species Disparrhopalites patrizii. The sequence goes on along the minus strand of JAQGBT010001014.1, from coordinate 25,614 downwards.
CATTTTTGCCAATCACCCTGCCAGAGCCTATACATACATACACGGTCATGCCTAAAAGCTTTGTGGGAGCATTCAAAGGAATACAGAAGAGAAATAAGAAAGAGAGAGAGAGAGAGAGGGAGAGAGAGAGAAAAGAGAAAGAAAGGCAGAGCGTTGGTACTGCAAACATAAAACCATTATTGGGATCCCTCCATCTACGCTGTATAATGTCTAGTCGTAGTAGAAAAGCGTACTGCACTTTCTCCTCTCATACATCTCTTCGGAGGAATGAGATACAAAGCCTGGGCACCCTAACCCCATGTTATATATACACTCTAATATGTTCTTACCCTCATTCCCTCGCATGTTATTATAATAGAAGACGAAGAAGAGGGGGCGGAGGAGGAGAAGAAAGGGTCCATATCCTTGTACTATTACCACAGTCATACACGCTCCGAGAATTTCTTTCTGTCGGATCGATTTACTCCTCTCTTTCTTTTTTCTCTCTCTCTCTCTCTCTCTCTTGCTTTCTTTCTCTCTCTCTCTTGCTTTCTTTCTCTCTCTCTCTCTTCCTCCCTCAGTCGCCAACTCCTCCGTCTCCCTCACGCACACTTTTTCTTCCCTTTTCCCTCTCTTTCTTACACTTTTCCAGCCCGCGCTTTTTTACACGTACAAGATCTAGGACATAAGCGTTACTGAAAACATAAAAATTGGGGGCTAAGTATCACCCTGGAGAGGGGGAAGTGAAGGTGGGTTTCAAATTTTTCTCCCTAACACCAAGCTTTCCCCCACACTGTCTCTCCTTCTCATTTTCTCCGGCTTTGAATTCAATTTAAAAAATCCCATCCTCCCTCTCTGTTAACCTCAATTCTATTTGGAAGGAATTTTCTCAGGGAGAAAGATTTTTGCATTTTAAGTATACATTTCTACGTGGAAATTGTTTTTGATGCGGGTTCGATGTGCTCATTTTCTGTTTGGGGACCTTTGAATGTGAACAGGAAGCCAGGGACTTGGTACAAGATTCATTGAATGTAAGTAGATGTCTACATGTGTATTATGGCAATATTTGAGAACAATATATTTGGGAGGAATTTTCATGATTCAAATGTTTTGGGAATTTATGACAAATCCCAATCATATTTGGCGGATATCACGTTGGACTTTGAATTAAAGCATTGTCGGGAAATGGAAATGACGGTTTCTCCGGGGGGTTGAGTCCTTCAATGTAGAGGGAAAGACAAGGGAAAGTGGGATGGGAGGAAGTGCATAAAAAGAAAAGTGAAATCATTTTACTGCACTTGTTCTCTCTTGACGTCCCATTAAAACGTGTCTAAAAAGGGAATCTGGGGAGAATCACGAGACTGTTTGCTACAGGCCGTTAAAAGGAACCCGGTTAAACTTACGGCTACACTGTTTGTGTGGTAATCCCCCTTGTTTTTTTACTACCTTTTTCCCCAACGTCCCCTTTCTCTTCTTCTCACTCTCCACTCTGAGTACCTTCTTCCATTGGACGGGCAAGAGTGGAGGCGAAATTTCCAAAAAAGATAGTAAAACCCCTTTCTCTGTCTCCCTTTCTCTATTTGCTCTTCTTATTGCCCGGGCCTACATGTACTCGTCCTTTCAACGGGAGAAATAAATGAGGGAGGTAAAGGAAGAGAAAATCCTCGCAAATAAGAATAGTTGTAGGTAAGGAAGGAAAGAGAAGTGAAGTACATGGGAGGAAGAGAAAAGAAAGTCATAAATTCATAAGAGTACGTAGCGTTTATGAGTGTGGAGGAGAAGGCGATATATTAGTGGGCGAGGCAGATTGGATTTTTTTTATAGGAGGCAATTAAAAATTTTCATCACACACACACACACACGAACATACAAACTTGTTTTCTGAAGTTCCTCGTTCTCACCTCTATATCTTCTCCCTCTGCTCCCGTCATTCCTAACCCAATGTGTTCCTTGTCTAAAACAAAAAGGGAAACATTGGAGAAAGTTGTGGTGGTTGGCGGAGTGGGTGGAAATTCCGTAGATTGTGATGGCTCCCTTTTTTCTTATTGCTTTCCCCCACTGTCAACCCATAATGGTAACAGTTGTCAGCGTCCTGGAATCATGAGTCAATTTCCCAGTACGAATGAATCGATAAAAACTCTTCTCTTCATTTCTTCTTTCTCTTTTCTTCTCTCGGTTCCCGATATTTCCCTCATACTTCCTGGGAAATAAGGGGAGAAAGCAAAAAAAAAGAAAGTGCGTGTGTATGCTTCCGCGTGTATTTGTGTCAGAGAGGCAAAGACAATTTTTCTCATGCCGAAGAAAAAAATACCCTTGCTTTTTGATACAAGTACTACAAGAAAAAAGGAGTCAATATCGGAAAAAGGTTTGTGTGTGGAGCACAGCAGAAATCTACAGGGGGCACAGGAGACCAAAAAATGTCTTTTCTTCACCACAATTCCATGTGTTTTCCCTCTGCATTTTTTTTTGTAATTTCACTTATTGTGTCCCATGTAAAATCTTTCGACTACGGGGGAAATATAGGAGCTTCTATTATCAGGGGAGATCAATGGGAGGGACGGAAGATGCAAAGAGGAGAGATGGGATGAGATTCATAGAAATGGCTTAGTGTGACACAATCTTATCGTAAGCTGAAAAATGAAGTGTAAAGCTGGCAGAGAAAGAGACAATGCAGAACATCAATAGCCAGCAGTAAATAGAGGCCTAGACGGAGAAAGTATATATAAACCAGTCCAGAGAACTAGAGAAAGAGAAAAACAAAAAGTGACAGAGGAATAAAGAAAAAGTGTTAGGATTGTGAAATGAAAGAATCAAACCGGGAAATAAATTAGAAAGGCAGGAGCATAAAAAAAGTGATTTAAAGAAAGAAGGGGGAAATATGTAAATAAGCTGATGGACGCGTCTTGGACAAGGAGTAAAAATGACAATGATAAGGACGAATCAAGGGGGCTAAAACGCAAAGCAAATTCAAGCTTGACAATAATCTCTAACGCAGGTTTTTTAGAATCTAAAAAAAACATGGAAAAGCTGTGCACCTGTAACTCAAGGACAAACGCTCGCTTACGTCACCTGGGAGCTTCAAGTGAATAAAGAAAGCACAACAAATGGCAGGTGTAAAAGATTACTTTTGTACTGGTTTCATAAAGCAGTATTTTCCCTTTTTTTCTTGCTATATTGTGTGATTTAATATAATAGAAATATTTTTCCACAACAACTCTTCCGTTGTATTGAAGTTCGTCGATTTTCTTTGTCACTCGTTTTGAATATCTATTCATACTAGATGTACCTCTATACATAGATCCTTTGTTCCTCTTGCAGAAAAGCTGACTCTGCATATTTCCATGACGTTATGCACTTTCTTAATGCGCTTTTGGATACTCTCTCCTGATAGTTTCCCATTTCTTTTGCTATTTCCTTCCTAATTTTTGGAAGGGACTCCTACACAGTTTCTACGAAAAATATTTCTAATTCTACCAGACACCACGTAGTCTCCCCGTCTAAGTTCCCCTCCTACACTTCCGTTTCCGCAAATATGTGAAGATTTCGCCCCGGAATAATATTTTGTACGGTTAGTGCAGCTTCATAGAAGGGGAAAATGAGAGGGAAGAGATAGGCAAGTCATGGCTTTTATTTTGTTTGCTTTTAAATCCTTTTCTCCTAATCAACTCTTGTGGGTTTTACTCCGCCCTCCCCCTTTTTATTCCACTCCTTCTTGGTTTTATACACATTCTGAAGAGGGGGATTTGAGGAAATGCGAGAGTGAGAGGGAGGATGAAGGAAGGAGAGAATGGTGGAGGGAATAAAGGTGAGCTCCTCTGATTACTGTAGCCCTGCGTCTTTTTAAGACTATTTTAGGAACAAAACTATTTCTACCCACATGAACATCTTCTCCCTTCTTGTTAAAGTAACATTTCCCTCTCTACTTCATCTCAATCTTCTTTCATTTTCTCTAATCTTTTTCTTCTTTTTCTCCCTCCCTCCCTCCCTCCCTCCATCTCCCTCGCAGACGATCCCGTATCTGTTCAATTCTTTGCGTGATTTTCCTCCCAAAATGTACTCCACTGTACTAGTTATGTGCGGGGTTCATTCATTCCATGTGGCAGGGTTTTAGGAGGAAGAGAGGATAAATTGAGATGAGGGAATGTTACACTCTCTTGCAGTTGAGTTGCAAGTATACATATAGATACGTGTATGAGAGGTCTGCTTTATTGAAAAGAAATCACGTTGGATCGGAAGGGGGATGGAAGATGGAGGAGAGGGCTGGGGCTGGGGCTGGGAAAGAAAGAGGGGGAGATTAAAATTCCGGGAGAAGAACCAGGTCATCTTCTTAATAGGAGACCACATGAGCCGACTAGAAGTTGGTGCAATCAATCTCGTATTGGTTTCTCCTGGAAAGAGAGTGGAGGGATAGAGAGAAGGAGAGAGAGAAAAAAGAGAAGAGAGATGAGAAAGAGAAGAGGCTTACTTTATCTTATGTAGCTATATCTGTATGAATGCAGCCCATGAAGTGGGAGAGTCGTTGGTTTTATTTTTGGGTGAAGAATTTATCTTTCTATAGGAGTAGGACGTGGTCAATTTAACAGACGTTCCCCCTCTTTTGGATTCCCCCTCCTGCCCTTCTTTTTAGGGTGGAAAGAGATGCATTGATATTTTTTGTACCCACTGCAAGAAAAGTCATTGTAGAGAAATGTCGAACTCCATGAACGTCCCCTGGTTTTTTCCCCGTTTGTATTTGGGCCAGTAACAGCAACAGCAGGGGGCCTCTTGGCTTTTAATTCTAGCGACCGTTTCCCTTACTTTTCTTCTTCCCAGTAGTTACATGTATGTATGTACCATCAACAAGATTAAAAAGTTTCTCTGGGGAAAGAATAATATTGAGACGGATGGTTTTTTCTACTTCTTTTGTTTCTTTGAACTTTCCCTTGTTGTCCCGTAATTTGCCTTGGAAATTCCTCCCTTTTTTATAGGCATTTTTTAAAAGTTGCATTCATTTTTGTTGTTTTATTTTAAATTCATATTGATTTGTCTTGATATCTTCTTCTTCCTGTTGACTTTATTTTCTTACTTTTGCTTAAACTAGTCGTTTTTCGGATGGTCGGATGGATTTCGATTGGAGTCATTTTGCACTTTCTTTAGCCGTTTCCTTTTAGAACTTGAAATTCCCTGCCGTTAACTTGGAACTGGAAGGCTGCTATATTGCACGATCATTAACGGAAAACAATGTGACTTTTTTCATCTTCTTCAGACTTTCTCCTTATCATAAGAATTTCCCACTCACTATTTTTGGCCGAGTTATTCTCCCCTAAAACGTATGTAAGTATCAATATTCCTAATGTCTCTTTCATTATCAGCTCCATTTCATTTCAATTCCATTATAACGTGTTAAGAATCAGAATTAAATTATCCTTTCCCCCCCAAATATCCACTACCTTTAACCTATCCCAGGACTCGAGCACATTTGAGTCCTCAGATTTTTTCGTTTTTTTTGTCTACTCCCGTCTCTTGTTGAAGTACACAGCCTATACATATACTTCCCCCTTCCCCTTATTGAACGTCAGCAAGTAAAAGCAAGAGAGGGAAAAAAGGTTTGAGATCACTACAGATATTGATTTTAGATATTTTTTTCTCCGTACAAGAGTCCATCTGAAGGAAAAAATAGTATTATTACCCCTACCACCATTGCCTCCCTTGTACTCCAGTACTTTCACTTTGTTAGTGCAACAACTCCCACTCCTTCAGGACGTTCTTTCTCAAACAAATGGAAAGAGCAAAGCTGGAGGATGAAGAAGGTAGACGATGGAGTAGAAGAAAAAATATATTGAATCTATACACACATTTCTCTCTTATAGCCCCAGCAACAAAGGAAGGAAGGCATATACGTAAAAGAGAGGAAGCTCACGCGTGCAGAAAAAAGGGCACATATTTACATACAGAAGACGTGTGTAACTGAGAAGGGACGAAAAAAAATCCTCTTTTACACAAGTAAAAAAGCATAACAAGTGCTCCCAGAGATACCGACTTCCCTTTGCGGGGGAGAAATTCAAGGGAAAAAAGGAGAAATCGTGTGGTTTGGATTTGCTTCTTTCCCTTCTTTCAAAGTCTCCATATCTTGACTTCATCCCATTAGGTAAGGGCTTGCAAAAAAAAGAGACCAGCGTTGATCTAGTCAGTCGGAGTGGTAAATCTGCTTACTCAAAATTTCATTCACCTCTATTTTCCTCCATGTCGTGATGGAGGGTTACAAAACTGGAAGGAAATCAACTAGACAAGCATTGTATGCACATCCAGGGTTCGGATGCAATGATACTCCAACAACTTTTTCACAGATTTATGCCTCCTTTCATACGTGAGGATACACATTTTACCAAAATATACATAGTTTTCTTTTTGGGGGGAAGAAATGGGATTATTTAAATCTGATTCAAAAACTTCCGCTTTTCCTCCCATTCCCTTTCACCCCACAGTACCCCAATACTTGCTTATTCATTCACAAATACCCCTGAAAGCAATAGAAAGCAGAAAATGACAACATCGCCGAAGAAGATCCGAAAAACCGGGGATGTCCATGAAATTCAATAGGCAAAGAGCGAAATGAGTGAATGAGACATGTAGGAGTAGAATAAAGCCATACAAAAAATGGGTACTGAAGGCCCTTCGCGGAAACAGTCAAATAAAAATGGAACCAACCAAGGACGGCGCCGAGCAATGTAGGGAAAGTGAGAAAAATCTAAAAAGCCGTACGGATGAGCAACTACACAGCAAACCACCAGGAATATGAAACAGAAGCGTATAGGTACAGGCAAAGCAGGGGAATACATTAAAAAAAATTGAAAAGAAGCAGGCGTCGAGCAAGGGAAAAATAGATGGAATTAAATTCGGGGAAAAAGAGAGAAGTGAGAGAAAAATTAGGGAATTGCTCAGGAAGCGAGGGAGACGAAATATAAAACGGGGTCAAAGCAAACTGGAGTGAGAAATGGGGAGTAACAGACACAGACTTGGAGAAAAAACAAACGAGAGGAGTAAATATGAAGAGAGAGAGAGAGAGTGAAAAAAGGGAGACACGCAGGAAAAGAGAAACGTATGATTTATGATAGAATTTCCGGGAATCAGCCTCCACGTACGAAGGCTCCCAGAAATTCTTCGCCTCTCACCTTTCTCATACTTTATTTCATTGAAGAGAAAACCCTCCTGTCACCCTCAGCTTCCATTCACGTAATCAAATAGAGGCATCAGTGAATGCTTTCGCTCTCGCTCTCTTTCTATTGCTCTCTCTCTCTCTCACACAATCTCTCTCTCTTCCTCTCCGTTTCTCTCTCACTCTCTTTCTATCTCACTCACGCTCTCGTATCTCTTTCTCTCTTCTTTCTCTCCCTCTGACTCTCCCTTTCTTTGCCCTCCCTTCTCTTTTTATACCTCTCTCGCTCTCTCGCATCCTCTTTGAGTCCACGTGTATTTACTCACAGAAGGCGAAATTATATAAATGGACATGATAAGACTAAGAGCTGGAAGCCTTTCCCCTGCATCCTCCACACATATGATGGGGGAAAATGTACAGCCTCACACACTAGATCAACAAATTTGGAGCAAACAAGGTATTTGGTCCACAATTTTCTTTATTCATGTTACTTGCCCACACACACGCACACACCGTGGAAACTTTGTAGAGGTTGTGGTTTAAGGAAACGCAACTCATAAAACTTGGTCCAAGTCACTCCACATTGTACATATGTATATAAATGTATATACATATCTGTATGTTGTATGAATGTATGTATATGTAGCTATGTGTGAGAGTACTTAAATCAATAGAAGTTGTTGAATAGATATAATTTTGTGTGGCTACGCTTTTCGACTTGAGCATGTTTTTCTCAAAGAGGAAAAATGTCCTTCTTCTCTCCTTGTTTGTCCTCCACCACATATTGATGGGAAGGGGGAGAGAGAATTTAAAGAAAAAATATGGAGAAGTGGCACACAGTGTGAAGAGAATCTGATTGTGGGGGAATGTCATATTTTTTTTTTTTGGAGTATTTGCTTTTTTCCTTTTCATTTTTTTCTGAAAATAAAAAAAGGAGACGCTGAAGAAAAATAACATTTCGAATGGAATCACAGAGTAGAAATAAAAAAAAATTGGGTATGTCACAATGGTTTTTCCAGGGAGAAAATTGTGTGTGAAATAGGGTGTGACAAAATCCCTTTTATTATTGTTGTCCTTTTTGCAGCGATTTTGTTAGAGAAAAACTTCATCGCTCCATTACCTCTCCTTGGTGCAGGTTCGAGAGCCATAGCTTGCGCATTTTTGCCAGAACTCGACCACTGGTTATTTTCATTGACTTTTTCCATGGCCATTAATCCATTCAGTTTGGACGTTTCCCTTCCAACAATAAGGTTAGACCTTGACAAGATCTACAATTTAGAAGTTAATTTAGTCTCTATATTTTTTGGAAATTCAGGCAAGTCAAATAAGTAGTCACTAAATTGTTGGGGATGTAGGTATGTACATAAAATGTTTTAAATAGTTCTTCTTTAAATATGTTTACGCCCTGTTTGTGAGCACAGGAAATCATGAAGAGAATACTACGTTGGTGCAAGCATAATAAAATAATGCATAAACACTGCAATTGCATATGCGTACTATTGACCCAGAAATTAGTAGTATTCAATGAGAATGTTGAATGTAGTATGGAATTTCAATGGTTTTAGAAATGATGAGAGAGACTTTTTTTTAAAGAACTTCGTGTGTCACCATCCGTTTTCGGAGAATTACTCATGAAGCTAGAAGGAATGAGTGAAGCAATGCTCCCTGACGTCATTGGCTTCCTTGAATTCTTTGCACATAAGATGAACTCTCCGTCCTAATAAAGTGCAGCTGAATTCTGTCAGCTTGATCGCTCAATTTAATCCGTTCCTCACCCACTGAGCGCTCCATGGACTTCCAGGAATCCCAACGTATACAATGTATAGATGCAATCATGTATACATTTCCGTATGATAAGTACTTATCCGAATTTATATACGTGCATGCATTTACGGAACCCGCAGCGCAACTCTATTAGAACGTAAGGGAGCGTAATAAATATCCCGCTGAACTACTAAAGGTGCAATTAGTCATACTTTTCAGTTTGGACAGTTGATATTTTAACAGAAGCCATGTGATCTCTGCGCGTCTACATTGTGACATTGACAGAATCTACACGGCGATATTGGCAGTCTCTTTAGAGGAATTAGTGTTATTTACATCGCAATATTAGAGGATTCCTCATGCAAGTTACCCGTGCTAGGTTGGAACACCTTGATACGATGCAAGGCAGTCAATTATCTCTATAACGACCACATAAGTCACCCAATTTCTCCCGTTATAGAAAACAGAAATGTCTGTGTTAACAGTTGCCAAAATGTTTTGAGCAGAGCAATTTTTCCGGCCGTTATAGAGAGAGAAAGAGAACCTTTGTAAAGGTATGTCCATTATATAGACAGACTCGCCAGTAGTAGTCACAGTCTGGCAAAAATGTGCCCATGGTGTGCCCGTACGTATTTTACCCATTTTTGTCCGGGTTTCGAAGAAACTTCGTGCAAAAATGGAAAGACACGGATCGAGACATCTTTAATTTGAAATTGTACGTTTTTCTTCGTTTAAAAAAATTGGTGCCTTTCTCCGTAGTGAGACTTTACTCAATTCGTTTTTCCCCATGTGTTTGTGTGTGTGTCTTCCTGTCTTACTTACATTCCCCAGTAATTCTTTTCCGTTGAGAGCACACGCTTTGAAGCGAAAGAATTATCATTAGTATGTATGTCCACACCCAATCCAATTGAGGACTGGTAAAAGAGCACGTATAAAAATGTACGGGTATGGAATTTTCTGGAAGATGGAAGCGAAGGAGAAAGTAAAGAAAAAAATCAAATTTTCCATTATAGGTATATTGATATATACATAAAGTAATACTTTCTGGATATTCGTTTGAGTCAGAAATATGGACGTAACAACAATGTCCAGCGGAATGTAAGAGTAAGCATATATAGATTGGACGGACGAAAGACAGGAGAAGAAAGTTCCAAAAAAAAAGAAGAAAAGTTGAAGGGGGTAAACCGAAGAGAGTGCCGAGAGAGAAAGGAGATGAATTCGGGTTGAGATGAGATGGGCGAGGATCTTTAAGTGGGAAGGCGATGGGCAATTCCCTTTGACGGATTTTTACTTTTGACTTTGCACTTTTTATTGGTCACGTACTTCACTTTCTCACACGCTCATCTTCTCTCTCCTCCTTCGTCTGCCTTTCTCCTTTTGCTTTCCCCCCTTTTTGTCGATATTGTGTCGTGCCTATACAGAGTACCTTTTTTCCCGTCTGTTGCAACATTTCCCCGTCTCCTTATTTCAGTTGCCTATTTCTGTCATGGGTCTCATTTATTCTTTTTTGTATACAGTGGCTTGTAGTTTTATACTTCTGCTTTCCCTGCTTTCCCCGCTTTCTCATCCTTCATCCTGATCCTCCGAGTTATTCTTCCTATACGTATGTATATACATACTTTGTTTTCACTCCATTCGTTATCTCCAAATGCCTTGTATCCTCCGTAATTTTTTCGACTTTCCCCCACCTTCTGCATCTTTTGCTTCCTCTCCTAATCCTTTTGTTATTCCATTGTCCGATATCCCGAGATTATTCCTCTTTTTCCTTTCCCTCACATGTTTTGCTATAGAAATATTTTGTGAAGAAAAAATCATATATATTTATTTGTTTAATATGTATTAGCTACCTGACTAGACATGAGCAAAATTTTCATACAGCAGCTTTTAGTTCTGGACAAAAATAACCAATATAGCTTCTTCTGTCTTGCGGAAGTCTACTCTACTCGAATTTCAACGTTCTTCGGTTACATGGAAGAGGCATGGTTTCTGAAAAGATCCGGGCTCTCATATGAGTGAATGTATATGTATATACATATATTTTATTTTGATATCTGAAAATGTTTTTGAAATTAATTTTTCCTCTTTCAAGACCTTCCCTTACTTTTGCAGTCACCAATTTTGAAAAAGCTTCTTTTAGATGTTATTGGATGCTTTTTCTTCTGCCGTACAAGAACTGACACGATAGAGTATAGGCAAAAATTCCCTCCCGGAAAGTATCGACGTTTAGTAAAGTCACTAAACCAACTCGTGTATAGGCATATGCCAATGATGTATAGGCCATGAGTAAGGCCTCAAAGTTGGGCTCCTTCCCTCATGTACTACATTCCTGCGCTTCACGAATAGAGGAAAAGGATATTTTTTAAAAGACTCGACAGGAAGGAAGAAAGATAGGACTTGGCGAAAACAAAGGAAAAGCTGATCCCGAAGAATGACGCAGATTGTGTGCACACAAATTCATGTCAAAGCTTTCCATTATAATGAATGATTGGTGAGTGATTTGGACATTGACAAGAGGATTACCTTCACGATTTGATACATTACTTGCACAAACAGGGGTGGGTCTTTCCCCTTTCCTTTAGACTTGTGGGTACAAATCACTCTGCAGACGTGATATGTACACACTACGACTATTCCCTCTTCTCGTTACCATGGCAACGAGGATGGGAAGGAAAAAAAAAACTGGGGGATTCAGTTACAACAAACCCCACGTTTTCCCAGCTAAGATTTGTTTTCCCGCTTCTAGAACAAAAATACTTTCTGTCAACAACGATTGAATACCTATGTAATCCTCTATTCATTCTTGGAAGAAAAAACATAGAGAATAGAACCAGATCGAATTTTAACTGTGGAGAACGCTAGTGCATTTTTCCTTCGACAAAAATTTAGGGAAAAATTCGTTAGATTCTTATTCCATCTAGATTTTATTGTAGATAGACCTTGTATGTATCTAGACATTGTTCCTCTTAAAAAATTGCAAAAAAAGTACTTCATCAGGAGAAAAAAATCCGGGAAGAATCCTATTATTTTCTCTCTCTCTCTCTCTCCTTTTTTCTCCCTTGACTCTTACTTAAAAAGTTGTAACACTTGCAACTTTTTTAGGACTCACACATCCGCCACAACGCAGAAGGTGTAGCCTTTTAGTCAAGTTTGCATTTTTTTACGACAAAAATGCACAGCCGTAGCACCGTCACCGGGAGAGAGCTTTCTCCCCAATCTTGATTTAAGAGTGGAAAGGAAAGTGATAAAAGGATGAGAGGTCGACACACCTTTTTCCAGAATGGCGGAGAAGGAAAAAAATTACCTGCTCTTTACCTACACTCCCATGCTACACACATACACAAATATAAATGGGAATTTTTTCCGGGGTGATTTATAGGACACATGATTGTGTAGATATTGAGATGGAGTATTTTGGGTGAGGCTGAGGGGGCGGCAAAAGAGGGACGAAATTTATATCTTGTGTACTCCGCAAGTAAAAACCATTGGAAAGGGAGAGTCAGTGCCGCGGGATGGTATTGTCTCACACATGATAGATAGTTATCTCTTATTTCCCATGGATTCCACAGTCTCTCTACCGTCCCTCTCTATCACTTTCACCATCCCCCATAAATCCCCCTCTTCCAGGATAAATTTTCCTAAGGTGTGTGATGACACTTTCGTAAAAGCAAACACGAGGATAGCAATATTTTAGTGAAAACCCCACTAAAAATTTGGGGGCAACACGGTCAAATCAGTAGGAACAAATATGACCCAATAGAATTCCAATTTCTTTACAAGAAACTACTGTCGTCGCCACTTTAGCCCCACCGAGGGCAGAAAATGCTGGACGAAAAACAATACTACGGGGCAAGCATTGCACTGATAGAGAAGGGTGAATTCTCAAGGGTGAAAGCGGTGTGCTCTTGGAAGCACTCTTTGCCTGCTAGAGGGTGAAAATGAAGTCTATTCAAGGGAGCAGTCAAACAAAAGGGTGAGTCTGCACGTTTACCGCGTAGATGCATGCGGGAAAGGAAAGGTGAGAGAAAATGTTTTGGAACATGAATGGCTAGAGGGAACACACCGGGCCTTCGTCAATAACCTTGGTCACCACTCTAGAGCCCAAACCACAATAGTCCGAAGGAATTCCATGACTCCATGTACAGCTCATCCTGCATTTCAGGAAAACAATTCATCTCTGACGGTGGTGGAAGTGATGGTAATTAACATTTTTAAGAGCAATCCAGTCATATTTCCGCATTTCCCCCGCTACATTGATAGTATATTCAACTTTCTCGGGCTAATTGTGCTCAAAATTCCTCAAAGTAATGGCAGAAAGTTATCTCTAACGTCCTTGCGGAGTGCCAAACCGACAAAGAATTAACATCACATGAATAATGCCTCCCCTTATTGGGAATTATTGGGAAAATTCAAATTTATTGTCCTTATAAGCCACTTAAAAGGCTGACGTCTGAGTCTTTCGGGTCTAAGGTGTTCCCTTGGCACTGAAAAATGCAATAATGAAATTGAAGTGGATTTTCAAACTGATTTTACCCCATGAATTTGCAAAACTCTCAGGAAGAACAAAGTCCTCTTTTTATCGGATGAAACTCCAAAAATGACTTCAACTTGCATTTATTGTCATAAGTTTTGCTGTTGGAGTCCAAACTCGGTGAAATAATGTTCATTGAAGGGAGATTTTGACAGGTATTGAAATGAGCTGAGACAGACGCATAGCTTAGGCATTAGGGTGGCCACTAAGGTTATTTCAACGCCAATCTACCAGCATTTGGAGTAGAAGGTGTAAACAGATGCAAGATTTTGTGTACTCCGGCTGTTTCCTTAGCTCTGCCCATGGCCAGAGGCTATAAGAGAGAAAGGACCTCCGAGTCCTCCAGCTCCGTCCTAGTAGTTCACGCTTGAGTGACACAGACACATTACAATTACCCAAATGCTTCCAAGGATGGGACTCCCACTCCTTTGGCTCCGCCTGACTACGTACTACTTACCGGGGCCAGGATTCCTCCTGCAGCTACAACCACTTCCAGTGCCATTACAATTACAAAGGGAAATGGTATCAGTCTTGGCGGAGTTGATAAAGACAAAAGGATGGAGAGGAAATTGCTGTAGTCGTAGGAGTAGTCGTGGTAAGAGCAGAGGCCTTCTCTCCCCTCCTCGAGACACAAAAAAAAAATTACCAGTCACTAACTAATGCCATCGGACGGGAGGGTTTAAGGGGAAGTGGAGGAAGGAGGAGGATGGGATATGAACACATATAAGTTTCCCCTCTGCTCCTTTGTATGATATGCAGGAGGTGCAGTTAGGAGTGGATGAGGTGGGAGCAGATGTGCTACTCACTCCGCTTCTCACGGACACAAAGTATTAGGACAAGCGGCCGGCTTACCTACTTAAACTGAGACGCCTTCTCATTCTTCTCCTATTTTTTTCCAAGGATTCCTTTCTTTTTTTCCCCCCCTTTTTTGCCACACGACTCTGTATGTAGCACTTATTTCCCTTTCCTCTCTGTTCTCCTCTCTGTTCAAGACTCCCTTTCTCTCTATTGAAGATTTTCCTCCGTGTGAGGAGAAAAATAGGGACAAAGGATCCTCTTTGGGAACTATTCTTGCTGATGCCAATATAAAGGGAATTTTAGGAAGAGCTTCATTTGCCTTTCTCTTTCCCTCCTACGATTTAATGTCTCCAATGTCTCCCATTTATACTTTTTCCCTTTTTTTTTGTGCTTTCTCTTGAATCTCTCTTATTCTATTGGATTGTATTATGCTTCCATTTTCTTCGTCCCAGTGCTCTCCTTTCCTTTCGCCTGCTTTCACTTTTCTCTGCCTGGATTTCCTCCTAATCTCCACTTTCTTTCTCAGTCTCATAAATTGTTTTCTTTCCCTTTCCCCGAGTTCCTTCTTGTAATTTCTCGTCATTTCCATCTCTTTCATCCTCGTGTGTGTTTTCCTCATCCAGTGCCTCATCTCATGGTCTTGATCCTCCATCCTCGAACGTATCCATTCAAAGCTGAGGCATTTCCCGCCATCACCTCCCACGTCTAATGTCGATCGGAGAACAAATTCCTTCCGTCAGCTTCGCGAGCGGGCGTTCCTATTATCATTATTACTACTGTCATTATCACTCGATAGGTTACAAGAGAATCGGATGGTGGATTTTCTTTCCCCTTTAACTGTATATACATACATACATATCTATCTATGTACATATTCGTATGTATCTCTCCTCCCAATATTTTTTTATTCGACAAAGTCTGAAAAAAAAAATGACCACATTGGGACGCGTATATAATATGAGATGGGGAGAGTGGAGAGGAAAAAAATAAAAGAGCGGAAGAGCATTTCTTTCTTCGATGTACGAGTGAAGGAATTGGTTCTGTTTTAATTAAAACCTTCCAACAACCTGCCACACTGCTGTTCCTTTGCCGAGAGAAAGAAATAGGGAGGGAGAGACAGAGACACTAGAGAAGTCTGAAGGACGGACAAGATGAGGTTGGGAAAGTGTGGGGGATGAGGAGGGAAGAGGAGCAGAGGGGGAGTGAGAGGGTTAAAAAAAGAAAAGATGAGAAAAGGACCAAAAAAAGTAAAAGAAGGAACAGACCCCCTTCCAGTCCAAGGGTTTCCCTTAAATACAGGGGAATCAATCACGCCATAGCTTATATTGTTTTTCACGAGTAATTTTTTTCTCTCCCGGCGTACTTCCTCACTGATCTCCCTTTCCGTCCTGCTTCCTCTTCGTCTTTCTCATGTGTCACTCTCCCTCGCTCAGGCTTCTTCCTTTCCCTTATACGCACTCAGTTGGGGGAAGAGGGAGGAGGGAAGAGCGTGAGAGAGAGATAATCTCATAGGAAAGGAATAGTGGAGCATCCGTCACCCAAATAAATCGAGGAAATTAAGGTAAAAAAAGCTGATAGTAGTAAGTAATAACTTCCGCCATCAACCTGTCTCTCACGACAATCAATAATCCTTCTTTCCACATCTTTTCTCTGCTCTATTTCTCTCTGTTTCTCTATCTCCCAATTTCCCTCTATCTCCCTCACTTCCTCTCTCTCACACTCAAACACTTGCTTTTAATTAACCCATTCCTTCTCGTTTTTTTTTTATCCTACAATGGATTTTTTTTTGCTTCCAACATCTTGAGTTTACCTTTCCTTTTTGGAGATATTTCCTTTTTCTCTCATCTCATCTCTCTCCCTCTTCCTTCGCTCATTTATGTATGATCCCTGCGACTCCCTCATTTTTGCACGGGGTGGTAATTTCTCACTGTTACCTCTTTTGTAATGCACACACATTCCTTTACCTTTCTCCAGACTCAGATTCTCCCCAGTCACAATACACCGTCGGTTTTTCGGAGATTTCCCCCATTTTCGTTTCCTTTCGCTTTCCCCAGGTGATGGTTTATCTTCCACGACTCCTTCAGATCCTTTTTGTTCAATGCCACTGTAATGATACGCTCTGAACCTTTCGTGATGTGATCATATTATTTATTCCTTTCTCTCCGTCTCTGTCTTTTGATTTCTCTTGTACAATTTTTCCACGATTTTCGTAATTTCTGCTCTCATTAATTTTTTTTTATCTCTCACTCTCATTCCATGGGGTTTTCTCGAATCCTTTCCTTTTACTCTTGTGTTCTAGGCACATTTTCTTTGTTCAGTATTTCGGTTGGAGGCTTTAAAAAATTGTTAGCTTCATAGACCTGCTCCGTACACTCTTCTCTCATTTTTCAATGGCAATGTAAGGCTATATAGCTGCATTTTTCAACTCAATCTCATTTGCTTGGACCAGTTTTTTTAGTTTTTGCCTACGCTTTTCTGCCTCCTTTCCTTCCGTGTTCATCCTGGTATTCTTTCCTTTAAATATTACTGGTGAAGCAGATTTATGGGTCGAAAATCGCCTCTTTCCAACAGGAACTGTTTGCGTATGTATCTACATTCATACATACGTAGATATAGATAGGTACATATATGTGTGTCTATACTTGCTCGTACTTGTGCAAAAACGTTCCCTTTGTGTGGAGCAAAAGAAATAATTATTGAAAGGGGACCGGCATTTATATGTTAAAGCCAGATCGAAATGGTGAAAAGAGGTTGAAAATGCTCAAAGATGGGCCAGATCCGGAGAAAGAAATAATGGAAAGGAAAGGAAGGCAGAAGGAAGTCAGGGGAGATAAAGTAAATGATGAGTGGGAGGAAAGGGAATAAATGCTATAGGTTGTGAGTACCGGAATGGCCCTTTTCTCTCTGTCTTTGCCAATCTTGAAAAAAAGTGGGAAGGGGACATGTGTCTCCGGCCCGGGAAAGAGATAGAAAGTTGTAACTTGAACGACACAATAGTAAAAGTCTGGAGATAGAGGGAAATGGAAGAGAGAGAGAGAGCAAGAGAGAGACAATAAGAGTGTAGGTTAATAACTTTTTCATTGTTCCACGACACAAGAAAGGAATTAGGAGGTTTGTGGAACTCAAGTGTTTTTTGCTTCCGCAAAAGTGATGACGTCAAAAATGGGGAAAGAAGACGAAAAAAATGGGAGAATAAATTAAAATATTAAAAGATAGTAAAACATTAGACTATAAAGGAATCACGTGCAAAGGGAAATGAAGGGGGAATGAAATCGGTTTAATGTTTTTCTTATTTTATACAGAAACACAGATATGCAAGTAATATTTTTGGGGAGGGAATTGCGGCAAATGTACGGGCTAATTTTGGTCTTTTCACTATAAAAAAAGTCCTTGGGAATGATTTTTTTTAATATATAAGACAAAAGAAATATGAATGAGAAATCAATGGGGGAAAATAAGAAAAGGAAGAAATGGATTGTCTTATGGAATTGTGGGAGAAAGAGGAAGAAGGGATGGTGGTGGATCAATAATATTCTTATTTATTTTTTCCATTGCTCCATGTGGGCTTCCTATGGGGAAATTAACTTTTTTCCAAGGCAACAGTCTGCTGTTTTATATACATGAGCGACTGGAATTTTTCATCTTTATTCATGTAGAATTATCTTCCTTGTTCTTTTCGACCGTGCAGTACTCTCACGTGTCTTTTTTTCTATTTTATTCGCCCCTTTTCTCCTTCAAGCCTTTCCCTTGAACTTGGTTTTACATGGCTCTTCCTCTTTCCCCGTGTTTAGCTATAGTGAGATCTTGCCTAGCTTTCCTTTACCAGCCTTTTGGTTGAAATTTTTTTGTATTTAATGCTTATTTTCCCCAGCCATACATTTTCCCCGTCTTGCATCTCTTGCTGATTTCACTTTCATTGACCTCCTTATTGCCTCAGCTCTTAATATATTCAATTCCCCTGCATCATGAACACTATTTACTGATTCTTTCAAGCTGAGACCAGGGTCCGGGGTCACGCTAAAATTCATTACATAATATTTATTTGTGGTATCGTGACAGCATTTTAATTTAAGGGATTTCAAAAGTTGCTTTTCAGAATATTAACTGTGGCAAAGGTTTTATTGGCTGGCAGGCATTTTCTGTATGCATATAAAAATATCAGCCCTCCAACTTAATGTGGGTCTATTCCCTGTCACCTGCTGTTTACAATGTTCGTTCATCATTGGTCTCCCTCTCCCTCAAGACATTTATTTTCTCTTTTTTTTCTCACTGTTTTTTTTCTCACCAAACCTCCATTCAGTGCTACTTGGAGAAAGAAGCCTCATCCCTGGCGACTGTTCCCTCCTTTCCCTCCCTACGTACATAGCCCTGCAGAAATACCGTAAATTAAATTTTATATAAAACGAGTAAAAGAACCACTTTTTCCCCAACCATGAAAATAACCGAGGGAAGACAGACAAAGGCACATTCACAGTAAAAAGGGGTGAAAGAGAAAAAAAAACGTGGAAGAATGCTGCGGTTTGTAAACAAGGTGGGAGGCACTTGAAAAGTCCCCAAAGACGGAATGTGTGTGTGTTTGTGTCTGCAGGAATAGAAGTAACCAAAGACATAGGAGAAGGTTGAGAGGGAGAGGGAGAGAGACAGGAAGAGAAAGAGTAAAGAAAAGGGCGGAATTTGAAGGGAAAATATCCAGAGGTGCCTGAATCCCGGTAGGAGGAAGGCCACATGAAGGATCCGTACAAAGTGGCTGAGAATGTGACTGTGCCGGGAGAGAAGGATCCCGGGGAGAAGACATGGAGGGAAGAGGAGAAAAATGACAGCACTCTCAGAAGAAGGAGATGAAGGGAGAGAGACAAAGGGAAGGGAAAAAGACAGGCCCTTGCCCTCATCATCATGGCCCGTGGTCATAAAAGCTACACCACAGCAACCCCACACTTGTGCCTATTTATTTACATCCTCAAGCCAGGCAAGGGTGATAGACGTACAGGGGAGAGGAGACGCAGAGAAAACAAGAAAAAA
The DNA here is from genome assembly GCA_034698585.1 of Disparrhopalites patrizii. Taxonomy (NCBI): domain Eukaryota; kingdom Metazoa; phylum Arthropoda; class Collembola; order Symphypleona; family Sminthuridae; genus Disparrhopalites; species Disparrhopalites patrizii. Next base: position 6,391 of record JAQGBT010001014.1, on the reverse strand, counting down.
AATATATAAAAAGAATATTTTCAGACAAGCACCCGCACACGTCCCTTCCTACCCACCCTAACCACCATCACCTCCTCCCTCCAAAAAAAATGACGTGGATGCCGGGGACCAAGCATTACTTTTCTGGTGTCAGTCCCAGAAAAAATGGAGAAAAAAAAATAAGACCTTTCCCTTTCTTTTAAGACCTTGAAGGTAACAGAAGGATTGAAGCACCTATATATGAATGGGTATATACTCGTATACAACTCCTCCTCCTCCTGCTCCTCCTTGAAGAAAATAAAAAAAATAATACGTACAACTTACCCAGTCACTTCCTCCAATGTTTTCTTCCTTTCCTTGAGTGTGTTGTGTGGATTTCTAGTGGTAGTAGTAGAAGAAATAAAAAGGATCTGTACAAGAAGGGAGAGATGTGGAAGCGGAACGGAGGGGAAAAGTTTCCCAGCCTATCCAGAAGATGTTTCCCAAGAGAAAATAACTGCTAAAACGGAAAAGAGGCACGGAAATTGGGGGAGACACAAGACAAGAGGGTGGAAGTAGCGGAAGGGGGGAAAAAGATCACAAAGGAGGGAGGATGGGGGGCAGAAATGCAGATGTATGTATAATATGAGGAGGAAGAGAAATAAGTACAAAGTGAAAAGAATTCCTACGGAGCGGAGAAAGTAGAAGAAAAAGTGAATCAGCCAAGTTCTTCTTGCAAATTTAACATTTTCCCCGCCTTCTCTCGCTCTTGTTTTTTTTTTTGCTATGGGAAAAAGTACGTAAACTTTTTTCTTGTCTTTTTGCTTTTGAATCCCGGTTAAAAGAAGAAGGGGGACGGAGAAAAATGTTGGAGAGAAAGTATAAGATACCACAAGAAGTGAAGGAACTTGCATATCGAAGGTGAAGTACATAATTTGATCATCTCCACCCGACTCTAATGCATAAACTGATCGTCTCCGTGCAAGTTTAATGCAAAAATTGATCAAATCCATCAAATCGCCAAATCTATCATTTTTTGCCAGAATTGAAATTCATGTAATGCATATAATAATAGAATAAAATTAATGAATAAAGTGGACATACCAGCTAACTATGACTAGTAAGTTCCATACTTTTTAAATTATGTAGTATACAACCTTACAGATCACACTATAATAATTACCCCTGATAGGTCTTGTAGAAAGCAAAGCTCCCACAAACGTACACGTTCTAGATGTAGGCTACTGCTCTGCTCTTAAATGTTATGTACATATCTTTGTATGCAATTTAATATTAAAACAATTTCAAAATTGAACTTAGAAGTTAAATCATAGTTAAATCACTCAAAGAAAGCTGTTTTTGCAAAACAATGGAATTAAAGAGCATGGATATTCGAGCTCTTCGTGTACTCGTGTTAACTGCAACTTTTTGCTTTAGAACAAGGAAATATCTACGGCTATACTGCGAAAAGCAAATTGAAAGCCATAAACCATGGAGAAAATTGGAAATATGGGGGGAGAAATGCATGTTTTCATATTTGGTGGAATCTAGCTATGCCAGATTGTCGTTTCTTGGAGTTGATCATTTTTTGCACACGCGAGAAATGCAGACGACCAGTTTATGCATTTAGGAGCGCTTGGAGATGATCAAATTATGTACTTCACCCTCGATATGTTTTTCTAGAGCTTGGCTGTCCCTCTATCTTTCAGTTCCACGGACCTGTCTCTGTATTTTTATTTCACTGTGGCCCATATGTATACATACATCCTTTTTGCAAGCACACTTCCCTCCTCCTTTTCTTGCTCTTCTTCTTCCTCTCCTCATTTTCGTTTTCTCAAATTCACTTGAGGTCTGGAGAAAAAATACGAGGTTTGAGTCGAGTGACATTTCCCTCTTATTTTCCCGTTTCTTTATCCGTCTTCCGCACTTTCTCCCTTGCTTTCACTGGCTCTCCCTTTCTGTTCCTCCAACCACACCATTTTAACAAATGCTACCTTGTCAAGTGCAGTCTGTTAACCGAAGAAATTTTTTTTACTGTCATTTATTCTTTTGATCTCTTTTTTCTCTTTCTCACGCTCTCTCTCTCGCTGTGCCTCGTTTTCTTTCTTCTTTCCCATCTGCTGAAGCTTTTTCAGCCTTTAATTAATCTCTTTTTTGTGCCTTCTATCAATTATTTTCCTTTTTCTCTCTCTCCACCATCCATAGCACGTCTTCTTTACATGCACCTCATCAACTCTCACAAGCTCCAGGGATGTGGATGCACGGAGGAGAGGCGGAGGAGGAAACTGCCGGAGGAGGAAAAATATGTATGGCAGAGCGGATGAAAATCGATGAAAAACTACTGGGCTTTTCATTGTTGGCATAGCTCTTTACCCCCATACTTTCTCTCTTGAACGCTCTAATTTTTTTCTCATTTGACAGAAGCACAAGGAAATTTCCCTTATGTGCTACACATGCAGGGACGGATAATTTTTGAAGAGACATTAAAATCCCAAGCGTATGGTTTTTACTAATGTTTGCAGTTGTCAGTTGTAAGATGAAAAATTTAACATTGTTTTAGAACTTTTCGCTCTACAAATTTGAAGTACCGCAAAAATTATTACTATGAATCAAAGAATTAATGGCTGAAATTAAAGTTTGTTCTACAAAAAAGCAAAGTTTTTGGAAGAGTATCTAATTGTTAGAGTGAAAGTAAATACAGGTGAAAGCGAAAAACAATCCCAGGATATGTAAAACGAGGAGAAAACTATACGTGAATACGGGGATAAATTCATGCTTATGCATATATCCGAATATAAACTGGAAGTGAAAACACTTCTGAAGTAATTTGACTTTCTCCGTTTTTTGAATAAAAATAAGAATATTTTTTATTAAAGTAAAAAACAATTTCACTGCATATACAATTTTTGCCAGCTTTATTTATTGGAAACAAGCTAACTTTTCCTCCTTTACCACCGGATGCATGCTGTCCCCGCACTTATCCAGGGGAGAAATTCCCGTTTTATTTTTAAATTCAAAAACTCTATACAGGATTTTCCTGGTTCCATTACAGTAAAAGGACATGAAAGCGTATAAAAAATTTATGACATCGTAATCAAACGGAAGGTAAACCCAGAGAGAGAGAGAGAGAGAGAGAGAACGGGAGAGAGAGAGAGGAGACGGGAAGAGTACGAAGAGTAAATTTTAAATGTGTGTATGTTCTATGAAATAAACTGAATTGTACAAGAGTTACCCGTTTCCAGAGAAGGAGAGAGTGAGGGAAAGTATAAAGTGAAAGCAATACCAACGTTTATTCTTTTTTTGCCTTTTGGGACGAAGATGATGATGATGATGATGACTTGTGCCGCGGAGTCCCGTGTGAGCTTTAGTCCCCCATGTGGATACAAGACCTTTTTATGCATATGTTTCATGCAGGGAGAGAGAGAAGCAGAGTGGGAAAGAGACAGAGAATAAAAGAGAGCGGGAAAGACAGAGAAAGTTAGTGGGAGGGGGAAAGGGCAAGAATGACAGCATGAAAAAGGAGACAGAAAGAGGGAAGGGCAGAGAAAGAGCAAAAAGATATAGAAGCGTAAAGAGTGAGGAAGAGAGAGAGAGAGAGAGAGAGAGAGAGAGGGAAAAAAACTTTTCATGCTTTGCCTCCCTCCGACTTGCAATGTATCAATCACCAGCTGTATTTTATGCGTTGGAGCCTGTTGCCAGGAGAGAGGAGATAAAAAATGTATACATTTTTATCCTTGAGCCCTAGAAGGAAGGGAAGGGAAAGAGAGGTACAGAAAAGGAGATATGGAGGCCCCCAAAATATGGAGAGAGAAAGAGAACTTCATGTAAAAACAAAGTGCACTCAGCGGAAACGCATAAACCATAACAACATGGGCATAAATGAGGGCAGTGTAAGACCTTGTACTAGTACTTGTCCTGGGACTTACTTGAACCAGACTCAACATCACACATGAATCTCTCTTTTCCCTTCTATCCCTCTTTCTCTCTGTCCCTCTTTCTCTCTGTCTCTCTTTCTCTCCCTATTCACTCCTAAATTCGTGCTCCTCTCTTTGTTCTCTCACCGTCTCTCTCCTCCTTCTATAATCTTTCTCCCACTTTCTTGCCTTTCCTCGATCTCCCTCTCTTGGTCCGGATGAACTCCTCGTCTATTCCCTTTCACTCTCGTTTTTGGAGGAGCGAAACAGGTATAAAGATGTATTTTTTTTAGCCAAGCCTTTCCCTTCCAAACTGTTGCTCTCATTCTTTCTCCCACTTTCTCTTCCTCTGCTCCACATTCTCTCCTTTAACGGGATTGTCTTCCCCAGGTTTCCTCTCCTAGCAATGGTTTCTTCTTTTCTCTCCCTTTGGACTCAACCCTTTTTTTTCTTTTCATGCTCCTCTGGTATTTTATGACCCTCCTTAGTTTTTTTGGGGGGAAACTATTCTCGACTGGTCACTAAAACATGATCCAAAATAGGAAGATGTGCCTCTTATTCAGGGTGCATGAATTTATGATTCGTTTAATTTAAAAGAAAACCCAGAATATGGAATGTTTCTTGGGATGATCCATAATATTAATAAAATTTTATCTATGAACGACCGGATAGAACTTATTTATGTCTTCTACGGAATTCGTTTAAGTGCTGGGCGTTTGGTCTTTTACTCATATTTAGAAGCAAATTGCCTTTCTGGCAAGGGTTTTCCTTTGGTTAGATGATGGAGCTGCCCTTAACCAACGTATTTTCCCCCAAAAAATTTAGTGCGATGAAAAACATGCATCTGTTTTTTTTTTTGCCTCATCTTAAGTTTGATTGACCCGTCAGTTGTATTCTCCTTATGAAATTATATGAATAAATCCATAAAATTTCTTTCCCCAAAATGTATTTGTATATATAATAATATAAAGTGTTCACCTCAAAGGTGGGATGTTGTAAATGGACGGAGAAAGATGAGTCGATGAAAAAAGACCGAATCTATAGATACTTTCCTCAAATTTCCATGACAGACCTTAGGGAATTTTACGCTGTTTCTGCTCATGGCATTTTCAGTTTTTTCCCTTTTTAATTTTGCCGCATTTTCCTTCCACGACTAACTTTTGAGGAGGCTAACAGTTCCTCGGACATTTCTCCTCCCACATTTCGTGTATGCAAGGCCCTGTCAAATGCAGTTACACGCGAGAATGAAAATCTTTTTTTAACTCGGAAAAGAGCTTCCAGAGACTTTTGTTTTTAAATACTGCTTTCCTCGGTCACGAATCTTTCGCTTTAATCTCGTCATTTCTCTCAAGCTAGAATTCCCCAGTTGTGCATAAAACCAAAGGACGATAATTATTTGTTTATGAAAACGATCCCATGTAAATAGAAAGTATGTTGACGATCACAATGGTATGCACGGAGGACGGCGTGAAATGATGAGGTAGTGCGTTGAACCTTCCCAATATGACTGGTCACAGCAAGGCAGTCACGGAGCTAACATTCATTTATAAATGAATTGTTCCAGCTGAACAACGTTCATATGGTCAGACTACTAAACCGGAAAGAACGTGAATCGTCCTTGTATAAGTTACAGGAAGAACGAGAGCTGGAACACTCGACAAGAATAGTAGAATTATTGAATGCGTAGGCAAATACCCTTGTATCTCACTGAACCAAGAGAAACTGAATAGAGGCGGTGACACAAAAGAGATGAAATATGCGTTACAGAGAGGACAAGCAAAACAAACACAGATCTAAATGCATCGATGGTAAAACAGGCAGCAAGCGATCCCGCAACATAGGAAGCACTTTACATTGTTAGATGGGCAAATACAGACGAGCAAAGGTCAAGCTATAGGTGATCAACAGAATTATAGAAAACTATATACAGAGCAGAGATAGGAGTAAGATAAAGAGTTGCGGTAAAAACAAAGGAATCTATGGATTTGAACATTAGGGAAAGAGATGGATGAAAGTGAGAAATGGCGAAAGACTCTCCTCTCATATATCAGTTGTGAGGAATAACGAAAATTGAAGAATGGAAATGAGAGATAAATATGCACACAGAAAAATTACAGGTAAAATCGGAGAAAGACCAAAACACAAGCAGAGGTAAAATGGTCGGAATAAAGCCAGAATTATAGAGTAAAGGAGAGAAACAAACAAATGACATGAAAGACAAATTCCAAATACGAAACATACAAAGAGAAAAATTGAAGGACAACCAGAGAGAACGTTAGGATACAACTAGGAGTGAATAAGAGAGAAAGAACCAGAGAGAATAAAAGGGAAGGAACAATAAATTCAAAGAAACCGAGAGAAGCAAAAAGATCAATTGAAAGAACCCCAGAGAAGAAAAGATAAGCAAAGAGATAAATTGAAAGACAGCAAGAGAGAAAATAGAAGCAAAGAGATAAATTGAAAGACAGCAAGAGAGAAAATAGAAGCAAAGAGATAAATTGAAAGACAGCAAGAGAGAA
>JAQGBT010001013.1:0-37493 GCA_034698585.1 Disparrhopalites patrizii | reverse complement strand
CGTAGTTACCCAAGGTGTTATGTGCATAAGCCAAAAAAGGTGTATGTGCCAAAACATTTTGAGCCTGAAACGGCTTTCACACTTTCAAAACGTTACTAGTGACATGCATGTCTGCGTAATTCAATTTATTTCTGATTTTATGACCGAAAAACTCATTTCCTGATTTTTAGTCCAAATGGAAAAATTGCAAAGGGGGGGGGGAACCTTTGGTTGGTAAAACTTTCCTATGTTAATTCCCATTTGAAAATTCTCGGCGCGGATGTCGCGTGACCTTTCACTTGACCTTACAGGTCAACAACGCAAAACGCACTCGAGTTACTTTGCAAACGGTGTTAGGGCATAAGGTACTACAACACAGTGATGGTCTCGATTTTATCCGTTCTTTCTAACCACCAAAAAGGGTTCCCTTGTCAGTTCAATACTGCGATATTTAAATATTTAGCAAGTTCGAAAGTCATGAAATTAAATGCTGCCAGAGCACAATGAAGAATCATGCTGTAACGATAAAAAATATGTAAAAATTGTCTCTTTTCTTTATTATTTAAAATTATTTCATTTCAGACATTTCCATCCGTTCAGAGGAAACATGGCTGTATTTTTTTGATTTCCTTGAGTTTCTCAGTTATGTATATATCATCATATAAGTAATAATAAATTTTACTAGTTTTTAATTAATTAGTAAAAAGACACGTATACCAAAAACATCTATGTAGTCGCAGCATTAATAATATTATAATAATTGTGCCCGACAAATAAAAAAATTGTTGCACATCAAAAAAAAAAGGAATTGCTTAGAATGTGTTTTTACATGTAAATTACACTCTTTCCACACGAATTCTAAACCCTAATATTAAGAATTTTACATTTTCGAAAAATAACGTAATAATAGTAACAAACTTTATTATAATTATTCTTTTTTTAGAAAATAAAACAAGCTGGAAAGCTATACAATCTGGTACATTCGTAGAATATATGTATATATTATTGGAATGGCAACTTTTAAATTTTTTTATAATGTAATGTGGCTGCGGGCATGTAGTGTTTGTAAACGTCCAAAATTTTAATATTCGCACGCCTTCCATTATTGAAAAGGTCTGACTAGGCGCTTCGTATCTAGTATCTACTCGCGTTTGTATAATATATGCAAAAAACTGCAGATTTTTACTCGTAGCTACCTAAAATAATTAATAATTAGTTATTTTAGCTTCTCATTACGGGATGATTCTTCTTTTTAGCTTTTGGGCGACTCCGCAACCTGCAGAAAAATTAAAAACAAAACAATAAAGACTTACACTCAGCCAAAACGAGAATACAGAATAAATACTTATAAATACTAATACTTATGTATATATAGATATACACTTTTGTAACATCAGTACTCACTCTAATCAAATTGTCGAGTCCTACTAAATATCCATCTTCATGATTGCCCATTTGCCACGATCTTCTGTGAGTGACGCGGACAGGTCTTTGTACAGTTTTGGCAAAGTCAATAATCCAAGCTCCCACATGTGAAGAGTCATGGATCAAGAGCACCGAACTTCCAATTACCTAGAAAACAGAAGAAGGAAATACAGGGTAATGAAAAACAAAATAAAGTAAAACATTTTGTAAAATTGTTATTGAAGTTTTCCAACGTCAGCGGATTCTTTTACCTTCTTGCGTTTACATACAATAAAACAGAGACAAAAACCATCGACATTCGCGTGAATAGAGTAAAAGTTCAAATTTTTATTTAAAGAAATGTCAAGGATTTGTCGTCAGCAATAGACGCAAACAAGTCTCATAACTTTCTTTTTCTTCCCATGTTCCCATTGAAATGAACATAACAAAAAAATGCCGCTGCATCACTACAAAGGTACGAAAAAACATCGAATTACTTAAAGGCTGAATAAAAATAATGCCTCATTTCAATAGTGAAAAAAATTATGCATGCTTTGCATTGTGCTTTATAGTAACACCAGTAAAAAAAATATTATTAAAGCTAAACATCCAAAGAAAAATGGAAACGGGATAAATAACCAGTTCAACGGCAAAAATTACACAAAAAAAAGAATACACGCGTGGAAAATTCCGAAATAAAATGGAAGATTACATCTATGAAGCGCATTACAACCAGCAAACATCAAGTAGTCAAGTACCTCATGATTCATGAAGAAATCAGAATTCTCTAAATTGCTTCGGATATTTTTAAGTCTTTCCATTAGATCGGATCTTAAACCGGGGTCAGCTGGCAGAAATTTCTCCATGACCTGGGCTACCTGGGCTTCAGTCTTGACAGTTTTTAAATCACTCATCGGTTCTTTGCTATTTGGAAACTGCACAGAACATGAAAAAAAAGAGACACATTCATAAGTTTTACACACATACATAAAAGGAAAGAAAACATTTAAAATCATTATTATAACTACGAAAGATTAAAAGTCCAAATGCAATGACGTCAATAAAAACCGCTCCTTTCATTGGAAATCATTTTTCAACAGTTTTTCCAAGAGTCGGTCACCGACTCGATAAAATAAATTATTGAAGTATTGATCATGCACCAGTATAATATCTGTATACAGGATGCACGTACTACAAATGAAAGGCAAATGGCCTATGTTCTAACAACTAAAAAGCAGACAGATACGTCTTATGGCTTTTCTCTTTCTCTGCTGGTTTGCTCTGCTATTTTTTATTCACCTTTATCGCTTCGATGCGGAAACCCAAGGAGGAAGTGGAAGACTGTTCCTCTCTAAATTGCATGTAGCGGAGTTTTGTCACAGCTTTCGCCGCATGTTCCTTTTCCGTCGGGGCATTGGGATCAACTTTCACCATCTGTACCAAAAAAATAAACAAAAAAATCCAAAACATTATTCATTTGATCATTTTTAAAACCATGACATACTTGACGATGTAGACATTTCTAAGCTAAATATACTTAGGGGTGACTAGCCTGTCTTTAAAACATTTACCACAGTATACTGTGCATTGACTATACTCCAAAATTGGAACGGAGTCACTGCAATTACAAACAAAAAAAACAGATCAGGCAATAAAAAAGTTATTTATTGTCTCATTCCCCCTCCCTCTTTCTAATTCTGTCCCTTTCGTTTCTACTATCCCTTTGTTTCGCCTAGCTGCTGGTCTATCTTTCCCTGTTTTCTTTTTTTGACTTCATCGCTCTTTATCTCCCTTGGAGTGTTGTCTCCTTTCCTTTTTCTGGACTCTTTCTCTCTCCTATTTGGAAGTACATCTGTCCTCTTTAGTATAGCAATACATATGTATACATAAATCAAAATCTCATTTCTCTCTCCTTACCTTTTGATACAGGTCACTCCGTTCGCTGGAATTCGTCACTTCTGACTCGAGGAATGTCCTAAATCCTATTTTGAGATCCATGACGTGTGGATTGGGATCAAAACGCGTGAGTAAGTCTTCAATTTCTAAAAAGATCTCTCCATTCCACTCGGTTTGACTGTGAAACGTTGGAATCACTAACGACATCGGGTCGTCCGAATTCGAGAGGTATTCGTACACTTTTGTCTCATAACTACCTTCTGAAAAAAATAAAACAAACAAAGCATTCTTTATTAGACTCATCAAATATACCAGAAATAATCCCCGTGTAATTCCCCCTTTGGCTTCATGCACACTACGCTGTTTTATTTCCTTGTCATTGTAACACAAACATACAACAGGTACGGCAACATGTGTACCTATTACGACTACAAAACATGTGTGTATGGTGTACCTACATATTTTAAACCGAAACCGCAAGGAAAGAATTTATTGTGTCAATATTTTATTAACCACGGAAAAATAGCATCGGGTGAAGACTGCCTTGCAAACCACATGACAATTAATAAATATTGAGCGGGGAGGAAAAGTGCTACAATTTTTGAACAGACGATGTATATTTTTTATCTGTTTTTAGCTGTTTCACATTTTTTGTTTTAAGATAATAATTCACTAGCAAACTCCCGACGTCCCTATATAGCTGCATGCATCTTACTGCCTATTCCCTATATACATATTTCGTGTTGCATCCAGCTATATAGGTATGTACACTTCCTTCAACCCAAGGCGGTATGGAATAGAACTTCACCGTTTTTTTCTGGTTTGCCTCATGAAAGCCGAGGTTGAACACATTACAATAAAGAATAATTATTATTTTCATTTCACACATACTCACAAAAATCCAATTTAAAAAAAAATTCAATTTAAAAAAAATCCACGTGGAGTTGGTAATGTTGCAAGACATCGGGTGAAAGCATACTAAAAAAATGTTATATTGCACAGAATGTGTCATAAATAAGCCATAATACTACCTACATATATAATGGCAAAGGAACTAATTATCTCATGAATTTATATAACAGTCTCATAAAGTCTTCCTGACATATGTACATAGGTATGTATATCTGTCTACCTGTAATGCCTGTTATATACGATTTTTTACTAAATAAATGAGAATTAAGGGATCGTGCAAGGGCAAAAATTCGTTCGTTTTTTAAGGTTATTAAAAAAAGTATATACCTGCTTGCTTCTTCCACAAAGTGCTGGGTCCGGCAGGGGCAAAGCAACCAGGATGACCCGATAGCTGCACAAAGGCCCTCCGAATTTGGTGTAAAGGAGGGCCGGAGGAGGAGGAATCCTCAATAGTAACAATTTTATTGGTAGCTTTATTGACTTCATTCCCCCCTTTGATGGTGGTGATAGCTGGCATGGCCGCACTACTGTTATTACTACTACTATTGCTGATCTTCTTATTTGTACAACTGGGACCATTCACGGTGGCTGTCCCTTTCAATGAGGGTGACAGGATGTCCTTCTGCGCCGTGGAGCCCGTCATGGACGGCTCCAGGAAGAAAGCGGCTGAGGCTGGAGCGGTAAATTCTAATGCATTTATTGCTAATAGTTGGAGGAGATCCATGGTATTGGGAGTTGAATGATGGGATGAATGATTCCCTCCTCCAGTTGAGGATGACAGCGAGTTGGATGATGCTGTGGAGGCGGAGGAATTGGAGGAGGAGGATGAGGAGGAGGCGGCAGACTTGAGCCACGCGGCCACGACGGACTTCTTCGACTTCTTGTGATTCGTCGTGTGATTATTGTTGTTATTATTTGGGCTGTGATTTTGTACGAATTTCGAGTTCAGGTCAATGTCTCGCTCCGCTGCCACCTGAAAGACAAATCAAAACAATAATGAGTATTGGTGGTTATTATTACAATTTACAACAAGACAAGCGTTGCCTGCTTATCTATTTTGTACTTATCATTTACGCCGGATTCATATTTTTGTATAGCTAATAGCTATAAGTAAGGTATACCATTCTCATCTAATATTAAGCTTGACAAACAAAAGTGTATACATTTCCACCCAAAAAAAATAAACCAAATGTCAATAAAAGGACTTTCCCATCACGGGGAACTGTCGTGATCAGAAAGTTTTCTTGTATAAGGGCAAAATGAAGGTTTTCGAGAAAGCATATCACCCTTCACAAATCCTCCTGGACTTAAATCAATTACAATCTACCAACAGAAATTGGTAACACCCAAAATAAACGTTTCTTCTATTTGTCCAAAAAACCTTTATTTACACTATAAGCAGGCATCATACTGCGGGTGCAAAGTCATATCAGCTTATATCCTTACGTACGTCCTAATTAATGAATTGCTCGATTTACCTAAGGATAAATAAGTATATAAATTTAGAGTTGCGAGGAAATCATCAAATATACGAATCTATGTACACCGGCACGTGTGAAATAACTTTTTTTGTGATATGCAAAGCAAACCGTCCATGCAATGTACTAAACTAACAAGAAAAAAAATCCGCGTGAACATCGAACGGTCTTTATCAGAAGGTGACCTTGACATGCTTAACGTTGCTCAATGTTAAAAAATTAACACATCTCCGCCATCCCAATGACCCGGACTGGTTCCCAAACTCGCAGAGATTTACATTTTTACATCAGTATATTTTTGTTTATTTTTATCATTTGTATTATTATTAATTGCTATTATTCCTTCACTTATCAAACAACATGCAGTTCGAGGGTAACAAGCTTTCTCTCTCTCACTGTCTCTCTTCCCATGCTCTTTCTCGCTTTATGTCTGTATTAATAGTGAAAAATCAAATCAAGTACAATAATATTCCTACAACTTCTTACAACAAACGATTTTACGACATTTTACAACATTACGATTTTACAAAAGAAAAAAAAACTAAGAAGATATTTTTTTCCACAATTCAAAAAGGGTGGCACAATGGGATTAAAGCTATAAATTAACATAAACCCTTCATACATTTCGATTGCAAAAAGACGTCAAAAAAAGAGTGACCAGACCATTGACGAAAACGTGTTTCCCCTAACCCTATCATCATGTCGTTTTTTCCTCATTCTGTACCGCAGCAATCAAAGCTCCTCCCATACATTTCTAACAATGATCTCATATTTTTTTGAAAAAAATCCTAGCAATCGATCAGATTTACATTAAACAGGCCGATTACATAAAGGACCGGATTCAGTAAAGCATTCTCCTCCTAAAAACCTGCCCTACAGCTCACATACTACGGGGGAAAAATATTCGTCACGTTGTAGTCATAGCTAATTAAAGGTACCCCTTTGAAGTCATGGAAAATACTGCGGAGATCCCCAAACAAAAATCATACATTGCCAGAAGTGTATCTGGAAAGTCACCCATACAAGGTGAATATTCTGTCCTATTCATACATGTATGAAACGAACCGCTTAACATTTTATTACATTTACAACCACAGTCGGTTGACGTCGACGTCCTGTGTAGACCAATTGAGGTTGCTGAAGCTTCCCTGATTTCCTTTTTTTTTTCCTGCTTTTATGTTGTGCCTACCCCAACCAACAGTAGAAAAGACTAGACATCAGAATGTATACATATATTATATACGATGGAGAAATTATTTAATTGTAGGCGATATCCCCTTAACAAAAAGGAAAGCTCCCACTTTCTGGGAGCTTAAAGTGCACAACAAGGCACTTACAGGTTATGTACAGGAATTTGCAAAAGTACGCAGATGATTCGCTTCAATTCTCTAAATATTTTTTTTAATCTCACATGTTTCCTCTTTTGTTTGTAATATGAGGACATCTGTATATAATACCATGTGGAATGTATGTAGTATACATGAACACCTACTGATACACAAACGACTCTCGTTACGTTACGTACTTGAATTACTCGTGCCATCACAACACAAGGGTGAGACAGGTGAGCGAGACGGGAGGATAGGAATGAGAAATGGTCGGGAGAGAGAGAGAGAGAGAGCAAGAGAGAGTCAAGATAGGAAAAAAACAGAAAAAAGGGGGTGAAAGAGACAAAAAGCAAAGCAAACTATACACAGACGGAAACAGAGGAGAACTGTGCAAGGATGGCAAGAGCATTCAGTAGGGGATCGTAAAAAAAAATGCGAGATAGAGAGACAGCATGACGGGAAAGAGTAAAATGAAGAAAGAATTAAAGAGAGAAATAGAGGGAAAGAGAGAAAGAGAGAGAAATACAAAGGGAGAGAGAGATAGAAATACAGAGGAAGCGGAGAGAAAGGAGAATTAGAGCGGAGAGAGAAGGACAGCAGTGGATAGAGAAAAAGAAGGTAAAAGAAATAAATACAGAAGATAGAGAGAGAGAGACAAGAGATATAGGGTCAGTTTGACGTAGATGCACTACTGGGATGACGTATGTGAAAAAAATGAAAAACCGGTTTAATAGTACACTACACAAATGATAATTTTTCGTTTCAAGACCGACCAAATACCTTTATGTTGTAATAAATATGTAATTCCCCCACAGCACATATGTTTGCAGACATAACACAGTAGCCACTTGAACGGCAAAGAGCAACGTAAAACAAATGTATTCATTGATGATCTATAATGTAATAATCGGTTTAAAAGTCCATTGAGAAACGGATGACGGTACAACGAGCTGGGGAAATCGAGGGGAAAGGTTTGACCCATAACCTTTAGCACCTAAAAGCCATAACCCACCTAATACGTATACCTCACCTATACAAAGTCCTCAAAATCATGATGAAAGAATAGTCCTATCCCTTTCTAGTAAATACAGGAAACTAAGCTATATATCAAAAAAAGACGGATTTTTATTATTACCCTAAGAAGAAGAAAAAAATTGCTTTGTTTTGATTCCAAATAAAACCTTAGATTTCCTCAGGGAAATCACTCAGGGAAAATTTCACACGGTACTCTTTGAATGGAAAATGCGAACCAAATACATTGTGGACGACCAAACTGACGTGTGAGTGGAATATTACTAATTGCTTTTGTATCCTGTCACACACAATACTGTATACTACTGTAATATATAGCAGTTTATAGTGAGGTAAACCCAATTTGTTCAACCATTGTATTAGCCCCCCAAAAAAGTACACATATTTAAAAAGAAAGACGTCAAAATAATCAATCAAAGCCACAGGGAAAAATGTGTCAAAGTCAAACAAAGTGTTGACCTCTGAACATGTACGAATAAGAGGCGGAATACAATACAAAGAATAGTAATCATGAGAGCTAATGACGAAAGCCCCTCTTTCAACCATTATTAGTTATATGCGAAATCAAACGTGACTGTCTACATCCTGGTTAGCATGGTACAAGGCAATTCCAAAAAAATCACACCAATGTATTGAGTGCACCCAATTGTTTCCTTTCGTGTTCTGTGCGTGAACCGTTATCGATTATTATTTTTTTTTTTTACATTCTATCGTTTATCTGTTTTGGGGATGACCATTCAGATCAAAACAATGGTGATTATATTACACAATAAATTCATACAGGGACATTTAATTTCAAGAGCTCTTTTTTTTTTGTAAATATGTGTAAACTTCCATGTTTCTTCTTATCTACTACCTACGCACGCAAAAAAAAATATTTCTAAATCTTTTCTCTCTCGCCCTTTTTTCCCCCGGAGTAAACAAATCATTTAAAAAAACAATTGTTGAACATAATAACTGTTGAGGATTTCCTCTTCAGCGTGGAATCAGTTCAAACATTTCTGACGTCGACAGATCGGCTGTCGGCAATTTTAACTGTTCAAATATTTAGTCTCTACCTCTGTATTGGTCTCACTCGCTTTCCTTTTTTCTCTCCAATCACATTCGCATCTTCTGTCTCGTTTGCTTTCTCGTCTCTTTTTTCTACATTTCGTCTCTCTTCAAATTTTTGTCTCTGCCTCTATTTCTTCCCCACTCTAGCTCTGCCTCTTTCTATCTGCCTCTCTTGCCCCTTCTGTATAATTGTCTCTCTCTCCCTCTTTCATCTTAATGAACCGAACCACGCTCAATTTGCCTCCCTCGTGAAGCACCATAGAAAGTCCCATGCTTTCAAAAGGCACTCGAAAAGCACTCGTAGTATACATATAAGGAAAATAGCCGTTGGTATAAGTCATTGTCGTTGTTGTTGAAGAATCTCCCAACCTCAATTCACATCCCTTTATTTCGCACATCCCCATTCCATGTCATTCCAACAATCTCTATCAAGTGAAGAAAAACTGCCATTTCACCCTGTCATACAAACATTATTATAATAGTACAAAAAAGACCTGAAGCAAAAAAAGAAGAAGAAATTATAACGACACACTCCCCCGGCACTATCCCTTCACAAAATAAAATCCAGGTAAATGGCACATATGCCATTATCAAAAAAGTAAACCCCACCAAACTATCTGTGCCTTCCAAAATATTATATTTATGCCCTAATACTAGCAGTCAAACAAATGGGAAGTATAAATGTCCCTTGAATTTTTAAAATGAATAGATTAGATTATTTTTTTTACCTTCTTATTTTTAGCCCCATAATCCAAGAGCACACAACTGTCACCTGATGGGTGGAGGATTTTCACCTTGTGCTTATTATGATTATTGTTATTGTTGGACTTGGACGTGGGTCCATTACTGCAAGGGCAGGAGGACGGGGTAAAAATCGGTCTCAAAGTCTTTATCATTTTTGTCCCTTTCATTAAAATAGATGGATTTCACTGAACAAGTGGAGGGATATAAATAGAATTTATTTTAAAAATAAAATAATATAATATGTAACTTCACAAGTCTTCTTTTTGTTTTTTGGCTATTTTCTCTCACAAATCGAATGCACTTGTCCCTTGACGTGATAGACAAAAATTAATATTGCAATAAAATCGTTGAGGTCAAAAAAACTATTTTGTTTTTTTGGTCAATGCACTGATAAATGCGGGATTCTTTTGGAGAAAAAAAACAAAACAATAAATTAGGAGAGTGATCTCTTCAAACACACATGGTCAGTGCACGAGTAAATGCAAGACAGACAATTTTTTTCGCACTAACAAACCGTCTCGCAACTCTCCCCTCACTTGACTGAGACAGTGAACACCAAACTTTGCCAATGACTTCCTTCTCTCTCCTCCAGATTTTTTCCCCCTCGACTTTTAAGCGTATATGTGTATGATAATATTGACTGTACACACTTTTTTTTTCCTCCTCACTTACTCACACATTCTCATACCCCAAATCGAAAAACTATATAGAGAGTTAGTAAATACTATTTCATACTATATTGTAAAAAAAAAAAAAAAAGTACAATATGGAGACACCGTGATATATAAATCCCCTGTTACTGACAGCCGACTGCTACTATGTGTTATAAGCATTCCTAGGGATGTACACTTCACCATGTTTTTCTACGAACTCTGCGCACGCCATTCACTGGTCATATGAGGATTTGAGGATACAGCAAAATCTGTTCAGTTTATACACATTATTCACACACGAGATGTTTAGTCACAGCGAGAGAGAGAGAGAGACAGAGATTGCAGGCTACTACTATGCGTACCATGCCGCATCCTCAACATATACACAGGCGCGCTCTCAATGCATACCCACAGGTACATTCACATGCAAATTGCAAATCCTCTGTACACGTTTTCCCTTCAACTGACGATCAACACCATGAGATACAATCGGGGATCAGATTTTTCTCAATGATGCTGACTATAACTCACGACTTTGGGAAGTGCAGAGAGTGACGAGAGAGACAGAGAGAAAGAGAGAGAGAGAGAGAGAGAGCGGCCTAGACAGACAGATTGAAGGGAAGAAAGTGCGAGAAGAAACTGGGAGAGAGACGAAGGTAAAACGGAGACGCTTAGGTACACCAAAGCCCTATGTAGGTGGTCTGATACACAGGATTACAGAGGGGGGGGGGGGGGTTAAAAATGGGAAACAGAAGAATAATACAGCAACAAATGAAGGAAACATTGGCAATGACTATTATAGGTCAGAGTTGGGGGAAAGAAAGAGAAAGGAGAAAAGTTATCGGTGAACGAGAGTGATTGAGGAGAAACCAGATATACAGGAAGAAGAGCGCCGAGAAACGGAATATAGGGAGATAAATAGAAGAAATAAAACGACGAGACGGAGAGATGTAAAGGGAGAGGAGACAAAAAGAGACCAGGAGAAGAAGAAAATAGCTTCGAGATGGGAAAGAAAGAGAATGCGAGAGAAAGAAAACGAGAAAAGGAGAGAAACGTAGAGAGAAAAAGAAGGAGAAGAAAATAGTGAGAAAGAAAAGGAGCAAAAATAGAAAGAGAGTAGAGTAGAGAGAGAAAGACAGAGAAAATAGAAAAATACAGAAGGAAGAGAAAAGAGAAAAATACAGAGACAGAAAGAGAAAAGAGAAAAATACAGAGAGAAATACAGAGAAAGAAAGAGAAAAATACAGACAAAGAAAGAGAAAAATACAGAGAAAGAAAGAGGAAAATACAGAGAAAGAAAGAGAAAAATACAGAGAAAGAAAGTGAAAAATACAGAGAGAAAGAAAGAGAAAAATAGGGAGAAAAAATGCAAGAGGAAGATAAAGACAAAGAGATGAGACGAGAACAGAGATACAACGTAAACAAAATTTCTATGACGAAATCAGGAGGAAAAGCACTACTTTTAAAGTACAGATCAAAGGACGCGGAAATCTGTCAAAGTGCAACAATGACGAATGATGACGCGTTCTACTTTAAGCTGATGAACTGATAAGAAAAGGGAGATAATATACTGTTATTATGAGTTCCTCTGAGTGTATCCAATTCCAGCAAGGCACCTTCATCTTGTCTCCACTCCTTTTCCTGGACGCTAATTTTTTTTTGTTTATTTTGATTTTTTTTACTCTTAACTAACCCAACCCTTCCCAACACAAATCTTTGTTGCCTTGAAGTAGTATAAAAATGCTAAATTACTACACACACACCTTTGGGAAAAATCACATATACAAGACTTTTACATCCTTCCTGTTCCTCGACTTATATCAAGTCTGTGACTATAGGGAACATGCAAATTTACAAGTAAAAAAGCACAATACAAGTTCAATGGTCGTCATCACATTTCTTAATTCCCATTTCAGGAAAATAACGGCATGACACTGGTGAGAGTTAAACTCATAAAATCAAATGTAGGGATAAATTCACGTCATATTATTGTCGTGAACTCAATGAAATAAAGTCCTTACGCACAAGTGGAGTCACATATTTTTTTTTATGGGGACAAACAACGAAAGCAAATACCGAATGAGAAAACTACACACTCATGTCATTTTGTGCAATATAGAAATAATTATGAATAAAGGAACGTAAAAGGAAGGGTACGTGGGACCCCAAACGTTGGTTACTATTCCGGTAATAAATTCATCACTCACTGCACAAAACCTGTGACAAAAGAAAATATTCTGACGTAAAACATTAAAAAAATGAAAGGGAAATGAGGCGTATATCACCATGAGACAAAAAAATCCCAGTGATTCAACTCATTCAAAAATAATACAAAAAGGAAAACGTATAGCTACTATAGCTACTCATCACTACGTAGAAGTGATATTTATATGTATATACATAAAGGCTTTAATTGCTATGGGCATGCATACAAATCACATTTGAACAAGGATTTTTTCCCTACTTTTACGCATCATACTATTGGCTCATGTAGCACCTCGTCACATTTTTATTAAATGAGCAATAATCGTTCAAGCACAGGTCTCAAACACATTTAAGGGAAACCGATCAAGTGACTGTCTGGGGAATTTTTTTTTTTCTACGAGTAAAAAAAACCATTACCTTTTGTAATGACTCTCTTATTGTGGTGGAGTGATACAAAAAAACCACAAGATGATCATATTTGCTCTCTCTCTCTCTCTCTCATTCTCTCTGTCTCTCTTGTACCTAATGTAACCACTGCTATTCCAACAACCCCTACAATTACAAATTGTATGACAAACTCTTCTCTCTCTCTCTCTCTCTCAGGGAAAAAGACGCAGTTTACGCAATTAAACACATGATTTTCTCCTCGCTTTCCTATCTCCCTTTATCTCATTTCCCTTCAAACGGACATATTATTAATTAATTACCCGATTTTTTTTTCCAAGCCCTGGATACGCAATATGGCACTATAGCTTTTATACGTTTATGTAAATAAGGTACAATCTGAGCAGAGATAATTCCTCCGAGCAAATATCCGGTTCAAGACCACATCAAGTACTCACCCTCCCGTTCAGGCTTTTCCTGTATTGCATAAGCCTTTTTTGCCGCATCAATATTATATGTTATCAGTTATTACACATTTCTTGTTTTAATGCTCCCGCCCCAACACATCATTTTTTCCTTTTATATATGTACGCTCTTACACAGGCACAGGAAAAATGACAGGTGGTAAGATTTGGCAAAACAAAGAAAGTCAAACATCAAAACACAGATGTAAACAGTTGTGGAAAGTATAATATGCGGACATGGACAGGCATAAACGGATGAATAAAAATTAACAGTACGGGGGGGGGTGTAACAAAAACTTGTACATAGACAGCAGGGTGGTGATAGAAAATAATAATAGAGAATTAGACTGAATAATAATAGAGAACTGAAAGAGATAGCAACAGGGAGAGAATAGAGAAAAGAATACGACAGTGGCGGAAAGTCGAAAAATAATTAATAATAAGTACATAGAAATCAGAAGAAGGAGACAGGAGAAACATCAAAGAGCAATGAAAAAGAGAGAAACAGAGGAGAAAGCAAGGACAACAGAAGGATAAATACACAATACGAGGAGAGAAAGAGAGGAAAGAGCAGAGAGAAAAAAGGAGAGGAAATAAAAAGACAACGAGGAGTATTAAAATTAAAGTGCAAAAAAGAGGGACGGAATGAGTACCTTAAACCCTTTCATTCTATTCAAGGAGAAAAAAGTCAGACAATTCTGCATAGAGAGAGAGAGAGAGAGAGAGAGAGAGAGAATTCTCCTTACGAATCGAAAATCCGCATTTTTCTACTCATCTCATTCATTCATTGTCAGAAAAGGAGAAGACGCATTGTTCATAGCACGTCCTTCTTTACGATTTGATGAACTGATGAATCACACGCTACAATTACATGATTCATTATGTTGTTAGTTGTTACGTATACAGAGCACATTTTAGATTCCAAGTATCCCGCGTGATCTGACCAAGAAAGCGTGGAAAAAAATGCGATTCTCACACCCAGCGTCTCCACCAATTATTTTCCCTCCTATGTATATACATTTAATGTATATAGGAGTAATTTAATCATCCGCTCGGTCTGTTGGGGTAATACATAAGTAAACCGTCAAACAGCTATTACTCCCTGTATTGTTTATTTATGAAGGTGTATAAACTATATCTGAATGTATTTGTCTCATTTCGATTCGAGGTATAGCACGAATTTAATATATCTATAACTGCGTCTTAAATGTCGAACATACATTTACTTTCCAGAGGTAGACTGTCATTAAATAGTTCCTCTGTACTGAAGAAATAGCAGTTCCGTGCTCGTACATTTAATATTCTTCTGGAGGGAGTAGAAGGAAAAGAAAATTGCAAAGTCAATAAAAAAATGAATCTTTCATATTATTCCCCTACAAGTTCCCCAATAAAAAACGAATATTTCATGTAAGAAAACAGAGAGAAATCTGCCAGCAAAAAAAAGTTTTCTTTCCCATCAATCAACCACGATTTTTTGTTGGAAAGTCTGTCAAGGAAAGGAATTTCTTTTAAATGAGGGAAACTGTTGCAAGAATGTACTACGATCTTACATAAAATTCAAAATGAACTCCTTCAAAAAAAACATCCTGTCTCGTAAAGACTCAGGGGAAAATATTTCTTTTCAATGCAGATTATTATGAACCGGAAAATCCCCCCATTTTTTCATCCACGCAGGAGAGATGATAAGGAAGGGGGAAAGGAGGAAAATGTGCAATGAAATTCTTCGAAAATGAAGGGAAGAAAAGAAATTCGATGGCGAAATACATTTAACTGTGGTCTTTTTTTTTCTCAAATGAAATGTAGACAGACTTCAATTAATTCCGTATATTATGTATACAGATTTATATGTGGATGGAAATAAGCAATCCTTTCCTTACCATTTGCGTGTACTGACGATGGAGAGACGAGTTCTCATCGTCGGCCACTTTTTCTCTGGAAAACCGAATCGTCATATTTCGTGTGGGGTTTAATTACACTCTTCCAGACCCTTTTTTTACTGCTCGATTTCCCGACGAAGAATAATGCAGGATTTTAATTAATATTTACTCAAAAATTCTTTGAATTTCACACATGTTTTTGCTTTACCAACTAAAGAAGTTTGTTAAATGTTTTCCAGGAATATTAACGATGCACGATTTAACGGAACTGAACCACAATTATCTCTTCCGCAATCTTTCCAGGGCTTTCAATTTGTCCCAAATAAGTTCCAGGATTATTTCCTCGACTATATAAATAATGGTATTTATTATTTTACAGTTTGTATCATTTTTCTGTCTTGTCTTCTGCACGCCAATTATTTATCCCCCCAAATTTATGTGCACACCAAATCACTTTTCACGCCTTTTTAAGCACCTGTCAACGCCGCTAAAAACTTTTTCTTCGTATTCAAACACCGTTTTTAGTCAAGAGTTGTGTCTTGGAATTGATTAGCCGAATTAGTTTTTAGAGATGACTGAATGGAAAATTTCCGGAAAATAATGAAATTCTTTTAGCCTGTATAGCAAGTGCCAAAATTATTTTATAACCGAATATTTAAAGTTCCTGTCAAATTATTCTAGAGTGAAAAAAATATATTTTTCGCACTGATAGACAACCGTTTAAAGCACACTGATAAATTTTTGGAGACAAATCAAATAGACACCCAACACTAATCACTCTTCACCTACAGTACCTCTGGTCCATCTAAAGTACGAGGGGGATTTAATGATAAATATATAATTGTAAAAGTTAGGACAGTTACACTCTCTGGACCATATTATCTCTCTCTTTCCCAGCCATTGGCTCCGGTAATGTAATACTTGATATTCATCGCCCCACTACAACCACCACCAATGTTGTCGCTCTCCCCAAGAGTGTTCTCTGGATATTGGAACACCAAGAGTAATTCTAGTAATTCCAAGTTCAAAAGGCCAAACAAATCCTCAAGATATTCTGTCATCATTTACACCCAAAATATTCCAGTAGCAGTTGCTTTGTAACTCTTTCAAAAAACCCCCAACAAAAACGGAAGGACGCAGGAAGGAAAATTTTCAGTTTTTAGTATATTTATATGTATATTACATACACTCTGTATTCGTTCAGAGGTCAAGAAATTTTTAATTTCCAACACCTACTACGACTCTTCCCCAACACTATGCAGGGCACGCACTGAAACAAAGAGAGATGAAGCACGATAAGGCATTCACTTGTAACTGAAAATCTTGTATAGAAATTCCTGTACATTTGACCACTTTTGTCCAGGTTTTTTTTTTTTTTAGTGTACCTTCATTCCCCCCCTTTTTGCGTGTGGCAAAAGTGTACATACTAGTTTTTATGACCCTATTAAACTATACTACGGTGCAAGTCGTCCTACTATATTATACTACTACAGCATATCTAAAGGGACAAAGGTGCTCATGTACCAATCTACTATTTTTCTCCCCCTTGGTTTTATATCAAGTGCAAAAATTGTACAGTGTCGAAAAATAATGTATGTAATAATCTTTCCCAGCGCACAGGAACAAGAACCTTTTGCTAGAAAAAAAATGTGAGTACATAGAAAAATCTGTAGCGTTTAAAATTCCACCACATGAAGAGAGAGACCGAGCGAGCGAGAGACAACGAGTGAGAGAGAGAGAGAGAGAGAGAGAGAGAAGGGGGAAATGCTCGTTGAAGGGCATTGAGAATAGAACAAAGGAAATATTCGCAGACTTCCTAACGATTAGCAAAGGGTTGGATGGATGGCAGTAAAAATTTCGACATTCCGCCTCCGAAAAAAAGACAATTATTACAATGCAGCCGCGGTCTATCCACGCTCAAAACGAGTGATATTGTACGTTACCCACCAAACACATGGAAGTTTCCCTTCATATGCTTTCCATAAAAAATATATTAACTACCAGCAAATTTCTCTTGTACATAATAATGTACAGGTCATTATTTAACTGAAATTAAAAAAAAAACTTGTATAATTTCCCCCAGCCGGTAAGGGTTCACATTGTTATTCTTGAGCAGTGATAAAATATTATAGACTCACTATATTTTGATAGCATGTGCAAAATTTATATTTTTTATGGAGATATTTCTTTTCTATTTTTTTTTGTTGAGAAGACCCCTATGTACACAAGTATGGAGATTATGGATATTGACAGGCTTTGATGGATTGTGAGCAGCCATAGGAGTACTGTGGTTTTTTTATTTGTTTTACTAATTTTTATTATTTGTCCAGGGGGCACAAGCACATACATACGAAAGGATGAGACGCTGGAGGAGGAGGATAAATTTCCATATGGACTTGCAAATCCTAGCATACAATGAGGGATTCCATATGTGGTCAATGCAATTTACATGACACTGATGGTACACAATTCACATTTGCTTGCACCATAATGTACAGATTTTTGTTTTTACTAAAAAAAAACAGCAGGTGCACGGATAAGTCGATGGTAATGGAACACCTGGAAAAGACCTTGTACGTTCTTCACAGTCACAAAAGGTAAGGAAGGAATAGGTGTGTACATAGAGGTTTGACCAAACAAAAAAAAATTGCAAAGAGTGTGTGCACATTACACAAGTTTTTGTCACTTTACCCTTTTTTGCGGGGAATACTGCTAGCATGTATGCACATTTAAGTATATGTTCGTCTTATGCTCTTTTCCTTCTCACTCCTCGCTTTTCTTTTATTCCTCTGTCCCTCCCTGCTGGTATATGGCATTTGCAAAATGTGTGCTTTTCTTCCAAATCTCTTTCTTCTTTATTTTGTATCTCTTTTTTTCAATTCTTTGTCCCTTTTCTTCTTCAAATTTTCTCTTTCCTTTCACTCTCAACCCCGCCATTGGCTGTCCTGTCTGTCAGACTTCCTCTTGCCTTTCTCTTCTCTCACTTTTCGTGATTTATAGAGATTCTCTTTCCTTTCGCTTTTCTCTTTCCCTCTTTTCGTTCTTCAGACTTTCTCTTTCCTTCTCTCTCTATTGTTTCTTAAATTTACTCTTTTCTTTCAATTTTCTCTCTTTTCGTCCTTTGGAATTTTCTTTCCTTTAAATTCTCTCTCTCTCTCTATTTGCCCATTAACTTTCTCTTCTCTCTCTCTTTTCTTCTTTAAGAATTTCTATTTCATTTCGCTCTCTATTGTCTCTTAGATTTTGTATTTTCTTTCAGTTCTTTCTCTTTTCGTCCTTTGGACTTTCCATTTTCTCTCTTTTCTTCCTTAAACTTTCTCCTTCATTTCCCGTCACTCTCTTTTCTTTCATGCAGACTCTCTTTCTCTTTTCTGTATAGCATCTCCCTCTTTTCTCTCTCTGACTTTCTTTCCTTTCTCTCTTCTATTACACTATTGTCTACAACTTTTTTTTATATTATAGACATTTTTCCTTATTCCCTGACCCGTTTCCATATTTTCTTTCTCCGTGTCTCCCTCCCTTTGTCTGTTCTTCCATCCCTTCCCCCGGACCTCTTTGCGATTCTTTTTGCTTCCATTTACCTTTCACTACATCTTTCCGCATTGCAAAACCCTTTCATCCATAGTTCCCTGTTGTTCGTTTTAGTTACATGTTTTTCTAAGCTCAGCTCTCTCGCCTACGACCCCCCACTATA
This sequence comes from Disparrhopalites patrizii, assembly GCA_034698585.1. Classification (NCBI taxonomy): domain Eukaryota; kingdom Metazoa; phylum Arthropoda; class Collembola; order Symphypleona; family Sminthuridae; genus Disparrhopalites; species Disparrhopalites patrizii. The sequence goes on along the minus strand of JAQGBT010001013.1, from coordinate 18,390 downwards.
AAAATTAATTATTCATCTTCCAGCTCTTCGCTGTATCCACGACTAAATTATGAAACACTTCAAGTGCGCATCCCCACACATGGTTTTTTGTTCTCTTCCTCACTACAGAAGAAATAGTAAAAAAAAAACTTGTCTAGTCAAGGAAATTTCCAGCATTGTATTCATGCAGGTAAAAAAAAGATTTGCCATTTTGTGGAGCTTCCCCAAATCTCTTGAATTCATTTCAAAATGTGTAGTTGATATTATGTTTTAATGCAAAGTACGTAGCATTGTTTGTATACAGTTCCTACTTAACAATAAGTACAAACACTGACAATAAAATTCAAATGCAAAATATTCTTAGTAAGAATCCTAACGCACATGGTCAACATGTCAAAAAAAAAGGGTACAATTCCAAGTGGAAAAGTTCGGTGGAAAATTTCATTATCATAATGCATTTAATGTAGCAATTAGCAATAACAATAAAAATAAAAACCTAATTACACATAGCGCCGCTTCCATCCCCTGGAATGAATATAACGTACCCAGTTGCTGTTTGACTAATTATTATTTTTAATTTTTTATACCTATTAGCAAAATGTAAATGAGGAAGTGTGGAAAATTACACAACTTTGTACCCAAAATTTCCCGGAGAATTCAGTTGGTATTACGCCTTCACAGGCTTTACAAGCCACAAAAAGATAACATTTTACCATTAAAAAATCATAACTTCCCCGAACGTCATCATGTCCATTTTTTTTAAGAAGAATTGTCGTTCCACCGCGATAAACTCCCCGATTATCGCCGATGAAAAATGTCCCTTTGCCAACAAAATAATCCGTTTCCATGTGACAAGGATCTTTTTTCACATGATTTCCCTTTACAGCGCAGGAATCATAAGAGCAAAAAATATTCATGAAAGAACTATGTATGTACATCATTCACATCTTCAAAAAAACAAAAATTAGGTGAAGAACGTGAGGGCAAGCTCACGTTCAATGACCTACGCAATAGTGCTCGTCCAATGTCCGCCGTCATCACTATACATTATTATTACAAAAACCATTTGTACTACGTCTTTTTTTATTGACCTTGTCATGTCTTTAATGTATTGAAAAATTAGCAAATTCATCCACAATTTACAAGGCCTGAGTCTCTATTTCATATCAAAGTATCCGGATCAGAATGGGTTGATAAGACGAGGACTCAGATAGAATGTTTGTAATAAACAAGCCCGCGGATTCTCCGTTATATTTATTCCCAGAGGTTAATATAATGCAATAAAAACTTGACTAATTAAATTAGTTTACGTCAATGCAGAAAAATTTTGCTGGGAGGAAAATGTTATAGTCGTGTTTGTTATTATTAGAGTTATATAATCATTAATTATTAGAATGAAAAATGCAAACATAATTATTGAACCTTATCTTCTCCTCATTTCTTTCTTTCTCTCTGTTCTCTCCCTGTCCAACTTTCTCTCTCTCTCTGTTTCCCTCTCCAGTTTTCTTTTCCTCTTCTCTCTCCCAAGTTTGCTCTTCGTCGATTATTCTTCTCTCTCTCTCCTTCTCTCTCTCTCTCAATCTCTGCGCAGGTATGTCTTCATCTTTTGCGTCTCCGTCGCTTTCCCTTCATGTCAATATATTCACCTCCCTTGAAACACACGCAAAAAAACCATGACCCACTCAACATTTTTTACCTTCGGCAAACGAAAAAAAACACGTTTCCTTCTAGCTTTTGCTGCGTGAAATTTTGACTCCATCATAGTCAACAGCCAGTTTGTTGTAGCAAGCAGGTTTAAAAAGTATTTATGTCTATTAGATGAACCAAGCCACTGCAATTACCCGACATGCATGAGGTATCCACAATTTTTTTTTCACATTTGACGTAAAAGTCACATCCCATAAAGTGCGCACCACCAGCAATTGTTGATTTACGTACGAGATCCCCGGCAGAGAAAAACGCATCCATAGGCATTTGGAAAATTATTTGCGAAAATACGAACAAAAAAACAGTGTGGCCCTCCAGTAAAATGTCCTGAAAAATCTCAAAAATTTCCCAATTCCTGAGGTAAACAAACGGAAAAATAAAAAAAAGCGCGCATAAAGCTATGAACTTCAGTAATTTTTCCCTATCGTAAACAACTGGATGTGTTATAAAAAATACCAAAATATTTGGGGAAAAAACAAGGTGAAACTACTCCTGATGATTACCACAATGACATGAGTTCATTTTCCTGTATTCAACCAGTCTACATTGGGAATTAGAAATGTGGATGAATATTTCTTGATTTCTTGTTTGTTGCACTTGAGAACAAAACAAGAAAGAGGAAGAAAATAGGATTGCTTGTGGGGAAGAGACCAACAAAACAATGGTAATTAGCAAAAAAAAACACCTTAGCTTGGCCTCTTGCATTAACTCCAGAAAAAAAAGGTTAATCTCATCGCGTAATCTTATTTACTACAGAAAACTGCCACTTCCACGTGGCCATGCAATGCTCCTTGTTCCCCATAATTAATTACCATCCACATGGATAAAAAAAAACATCCATTACAAAATATGTAACATGTGGGCCCTAAACAAGAAAGATGAGCTAGATTTGCTGAACAAATATACTTTATGAGTTCCTGTATAAAATATGATATAGGTATACATGTATGTATATGTATGTATTTTGTACATGCAATAACCTTCTATAGTGCAAAAGTTGAAGAGGGCACACACGAAAGCACACAGGGGGAGAACAACAAGGCGTGTGTTTGATCTCAAGATGAGACCTGCTATTTGTTCAAAAAAGACTCCTCATAAACTATAAAAGACCACATATATGGGTACAAGAGAGATCATAATAATAACATTTAGAACTCTCCAGGAGGTCAAGGGTTATATAAATACATGGATATGAACTCGTTTTTGTCAGTTTTTCTTCACATGTCAACTCTCTTAAATATCCCCTGACATTTTAATAATCCCATTAACTCCTTTTTTGCCCACGTCACTCGTATGTATACCTTATTTTGTGTGTGCCACAAAACACACATGAAAAAAAAATCCAGACAGACAATTAGTTGCACTCATCTCTTGAAGGAATACAGATTTTTTTCTCACAGAGAGGCCACAGAGGGAGAGGGGGGTAGAAAGAGGTATTGGAATAAAAATCTGTAACATTTTTGACAAAAATGCACTGTGACGGTGAACAGAGTCCTCAGTGAATGTACAGAGTCAAAAAAAAAAAAAACAAGATCTATGGCACATGGAAAGTTTTTACCTTTAAGTCACATGCCATTTTGTACACATTTCAGGCTCTACAGCAACAAGTGGTCGCGACACTTTTACATTATGTATTCTGTCCTCCCAAGAAAAACCCTGTACATTTACGCCAAGATCTCCTTCTGAACTCCCTTGTGGTGTGAACATTTCCTTACTACCGTATAAAACCTGTGTCACGCTTCGCGACGCTTCCGTTTTATTTGCCAAGCTTGCAGCAAATCAGCAAATGCAAGTTAGAAACAACTTATACGTAATGTAAGGATTAGATATCATAAAGCCAGGTTTTGTAGGCTCGCGTACCCGACGGCTCCAGGGAAAATCAGAAGCGATTTCAGGGGAGATAATCATATTAGGACCAAAAAATTTTTGGTCGGCAATTATTTTCCCGTAGGCGGTGCGGGCATACTAGTAGGGGTATGTTACAGACATGGGTCTTGCTTGACTTCCACATATTTTTTCATCCTAAAAAAAACTACGAAGGATACACCATTTTTTTAAGTGGAGGCTCATCCTCCATATAAAATAGAAGGGAGAAACTGAGAAGAAGAGAAAAGTATATTTCACAGGTCGTATATAAAAGGTACAGATGCAAGGCAGTAGCAGCCACTATCAGTTTTGTTACAAAAAAAAAAAAGCATTGGAGAGAAGAACTTTTTCAATGCATGTATTCTTCTTCTTATTCGACTCTCTCTCGTTCTTTCTGCTCAAAATTTCAAATAGATATGCGTTTATACATATTTAGCACTTAGCACACCATTACGAGGGTACACAGATACAATATGCACACTTTTCACGTTCGTCGTACTCCATTTAAAAGTACAATCTCCTCCCCTCCGTACTACTATACATGCACCACACTCAAGTTCGACATGAATATATTCTCGATGACGCACGAGCTTGCAGTGAGTGGAGGTCACGGAAATTAATAGTAATAATAATAATAATAGTAGTTAAAGTTATACGTGCTGGTCTCTCTCCACTTCTCATGTGGTCAAAAAATAAAGGAATCACTGACGGAAAGCAAGAGAGAGAGAGAGAGAGATGAAGAAATTGTACAGAATATGATTGACCCCATCAGTTATACTGGCCTCTCTCTCTCTCTCTCTCCTTTTTACTCTTTTTTCGCCGTCGTCTCGTATCACCATCATCCCTTATAAGTCTCCTGCTTAGCTTGTCTGTTGCACGTCTCTCCTTTCTATCTCTCTCTTCTTCCCTCTCTGTATCCATTTTCTCTCTTCTTCCCTCCCGGTCTCCTTTCTTTCTCTCTCTGCCCTCTTTCCTTTCCTCTCTGGCTCCTTCTTTATCTCTCTCCTTGTCTCTCCTTCTTTCTCTCTCTGCCTCTCTTTCCTTTCCTCTCTGCGTCCTTCTTTATCTTTCTCCTTGTCTCTCCTTCTTTCTCTCTCTCTTCTTCCCTCTCTGTCTCCTTCTTTCCCTCTCTCCCTATTGCTTACACATATCCTTTTTGTGCATCTCTCTTTAGAACGCTCTTTCTTCCGACATTTCCTCCCCCATGTCACGATGTCCCTTTGAGACCGTGTGGCTCCACACATCAAATTAACTATATACTTTTCAATAAAAATCTCGCGTGAATTTTTTTCTCTTCCCAACATTGAACCCTTGTCTCTTTCTCCTTGCTATCTAATTTCTTCCTTGTCACGTGTAACTTAAATCGTGCTTCGGAGCTTTAGCTTTAACTTTTCTTGAACTATCTGTATACACTTTATGCATCTCCTGTCACCCTGTTTGACTCCACTTGTTATCTTCCTCTCTCCCTCTCTCTCTCTCTTGCTCCCAACTGAATTTCTTTCCTCATCTGCTTCCACGTTTTTCTCTCTTTCTCTTTCCCTCCTCTCCGGCTGTTCAGTTTCATCCCTTGTCTCTTCTCTCTCTCACTCTATTGCTGTCTCTCTCTATGTCTCTCCCTTTCTCGGAAAAGCTCCTCTTCTCCATCCTCTGTCTTGTTGATACACAAACCTCTTCCGTCTCCTGACTCGTTTCTCTCGTAAAAATCTCGTTCCTTTTCCCTTCTCCCGACTGGATCTGGCCTCTCCTTTCCACACGTGCTCGGTGGTTTTTGCGGTCCCACGTGTGTCCTTTTCTCCTTTACCGTTCCAATCTCGGAATCTCCCTCCCTATTCCGACTTGAACTTTAGAATCTTAACCCTTCTTTTGTACTTGCAAAGCGGCACATCCATCAAGATTCAAAAATTTTATCTTCTATATTTGTGTAAATACTAAATACATAATATCTACATGTATGTATATGCATGTTTATAAATCATCCGATTCCTGATTGTAACAAACTACGTTACGTGCATGCAATTTTTAGAATTGCTCATGCATTTTGTTAATGACTCGAAACCTCTTCAAAGATCCACGATGTTGTCTGTAAAGTTTCCACGATATTTTTACATGTGTATATAAATACATACGTGTATATATACAATATATTTATATAGAAATAAATGCCACACATCCTTTGACTGATTACCATGCATCTATAGCTTTGTATAGAGATGGCTTGTAAGCAAAATAATTACAACCAAAATTGACGATTTAGTTCTGCACCCTATGCAATCCTAACAATTACGCATGCATGTATGCAAAAGGTCAGCCCTCTCGTCACCTTTCAATCACGCCAATCATGGCCTGGGGGTTATTTTTAGCTTTCATTCACCACAATTTAATCATCATGGATATATTTTAACCCCTAGATTTTTGTGAATGGAAAGGGCCATATATTTTATGTAACAATGTTGTTCGTCAAACGCACATTGAGAAGATAAAAAAAAACTACTGAGACCACGGACAGCATTTTCTGTGAAAATTAATGCGGAAATAATCTCGAATTTGCCCTGCGAATACGCCGGTAATGATCAGGTTGTATTTAAGAGGTATAATTACACGTATCGGAGAAGCATCACAATATTTACGAAATATGTGCTTCGGAACTGCGATTCAATTCCGAGGAAGTTTACTTCCTCTCACTCCAGTGACAAAAAACTGGTCCCAACACAAAAAAAACTTTAATTGCCACAAATCCTGCCGATCTCAAAGGCTGTACTCACTAAAAATCCAGACAGTAAACCTCTAGACAATGCAGAAATCTTTACCCTAGCACACTTCATAATAATTAGTACATATACGTGTGGAAACTATACAATTAGGAAAATAACTACCAGAGAAAAAAACCTGCTAATAGCTACACAGTAATTACAGTGCCTTCGAGCGAGCGTCTAACACCCTGAATTTGCATTTATAATAATGCGTGGCAAACACACAAAAAAAAAGAAGTTACAGAAGCACCAAAAAAAGAAACTTCTCGATTCAAAATACGAAAACACGAGTTTTTTTTATTACTTATTCTTTTTACGAATAGTGAAAACAGAAAAGGTACACACGTGTGTTCACTTACTTACAAAGCATTAACAATAACAAATTACTCTGACAATGATTTTTCAATTAACTTTTTTTTTGTCTCCAGTGATAAAAAAAAACCAATAATGCATAACATCTACACAATGGTGAGTTGGATGTTTATCGCCACGCTGAATAGCCTTGTCATTCTAATAAATCATATTTTAGTATCGATCAAACAGTGTTTTTTTTTGTAAAAATAAAGGCAATTAAGACTAAGACAGAGAGAGAGAGAGATTGAGCAAAAAATTAAGACGTTATGCAACAAATGATTCGCCTGGAGCTGGACAATAGTAATTTCCAATGTGTACTTTGTATAGTAGTTGAGAATATTAGCACATAACAATAATAATAAATAAAGTCTCCTATTGGACTTATTACTATTCGTTCTCCCTCTCCGTGTCGATCTTTATCCGTCTTTCTCCCACGTATATTTTTCTCCTCTCTTCCCTACTTATCTCTCCCTTTCTGTCAGCCTCCCTCTCTCGCCGTCAACACCTCACTTTCTCCGTTTTCGTCCATCGTTCTCTTTCCCATCCATTCTCTCTTACCCTTTTCGTTCCTCCTCTACATCTCTCTCTGCCCCGCATTCCATCTCCGTCTCTCCCTCCAATCCACTCCAGAGATACTGCCAGTCAAGTGCACCAAATAACTGATTAATAGTACTGACAACCATTTTTTTCCTGTTCAAGCATGTATCTGCGTAATGACACAGAAAAGACACCATGTACTGCGTACACCCTGGCCATTGTTTTGTATTGACACAGGGAATTTGAAATGGTGTAAAGCTTGAGCGTGCTGGGAAAATGTCAATGAAGGGGAAAACAAAGTGCTTCAAAAATGACAGAGAGAAAGAGAGAGTGAGTGAGGAATATTTATCTTTCACCTGTGACACTCCCTGGTGTTAATTGTCATTTAACAGCACCTTTACCTCAGCTTGTAAATCTCTCGTGTTAACAAAGCTCTTGTAATTGCACAAGAAAAATGAGTTATGAACATATTTGTTGAAAGAGGAGTTTTTTTGTTCGAGTACACATTTAATGGCATTTAGTATTTGCGATATTTGTATGTACTTATTTAAGTACGTAGTATGTAAGTAAAACTATTACTACTACATAGTACAACGGGTTTATTCAATTATTCAATGTACATATTATCGCCTTTAATCCCTCATTCATTAAACTAGATTTTTTCTCAAACAGTCATGGACATTTTTTATGTCTCTATTTCCCCTATTAAATCTTTCTCTTTACTAGCATTTCTCCCGACGGAGCTTCTCTCCATTATCGTGTCCCTGCCCCATACTTTTATTTCGTCCCAAGCTCCCTCTTTCCTCCATCGTCTCTCTTCGAACATCTCCACCTTTTTTCATCTGTACAAAAATTACCCTTCCCTCTCTCTTTATTTCTTCTGTCTCGCTACCAAAGGGTCACCTCCTTCTCTCAAAACATTTTCCTTCAATTTCATCTCTCGTTTGTCACATCTTACGACCAATTCCCCTCCTCTTGCTCCCTGTATCGTCATATGTGAATCTCAAAAGTCGCAAGCACTCACGTCAACGGCCATCTGAAATCGCAAATGTTATCAGTGGTGCCAGCAGTAGCGCGTTGAGATGGGGAAAAAAGGAGTTTTTACTCGAAAATTTATCGTGGAGTTTAATTTGATCCCTCTAAATCATTTTCAATTACTCACCCTACTTTCTCATGTATGTATGTATATGGCGTAGAAGATACACCAAACACGTTTTTATTACTTGTTTTTGCACTTCTGTCAGGGGGAAGACGTGAAGAGTCAGCGGCACAGAACTTTTCAACATCCCTCCAGAGATATGTAACAGAGCCGTACACCTTCCTCCAGAGTGATGTTAGCGCATTAGTTATTAGGATGAGAACATAGTTTTTTTTAATGCTATTAATTTTTTTCTCTTTTGATCGTTTAAATTAGAACTAAAGCACTAAAAGTATTATTTGTTGTCCGATTTCATTCGCATGTACATCTTTGATCCCACGCCGTCTCCACTCGTGAATCACTTCAAAATACATGGCAAAAAGCAGGATGAGCAATGTTGGAACAATTCGTGAGGCAGTATGAGTAATAAAACATTTTAATAATTAAGGAGTCAAAATACGGTTTCTCGCAATAAAAAATTGTGACGGGGGAGCTATAATAATTAATCTCCAATTCCCACCATTCTGACTCACCACCATATTTCAAGGGAACCGTAGGTAATAATTGACACGGAATCATTTTTCTCCTCTCGTAAAGGAGACACTTTGATAATGGGACGGATGTGATGGGAGCAGAAAAAGGGAATTTCTGCAGAAAATGGCATACATGGAAGCAGAGTGAGAATGGAGTAAGTTGCATGGGTGAAAATGTATTCGAAATAATAAGAAAAAAAAACATATTTAGTACGTATTTACATAAGCTGCTGACGTCGTATTAAGAATGTTCATTACCACACGTAAATGCTAACGTACTCATAAGATAGAGAATAAAAGAAATATTCCCTTACATGGCACAAAATATTGTGCAGGGGAGACAGAAAGAGAATCCAGATGGACAGAGGGTAAACGTAAGCAGAGAGAGAGAGTTTATAGCCTCTTTTCTCCTTGATGGCGTTTGACGTAAATGACTACTTAGATTGGTTGTTGCCACAAAATTATTCGGAAACGAAGCTCCATTGATTTAATGTCCATCCTCATCTTCATATTACATTTACTTGGTATTTGGTAGCATTTTTTCACAATGAATCCGTATACATAAACAGTGTAAACACTGCTTTAATCTAATACCTCTTTGTCTTGCTCTGTTGCTCATCAACACGATCATTGAGGTTGTGAGCAAAAAAAAAAAAAATGGTTGCATTTCAAAGGGAATGCATTTACTGTACATATTTAAGATCCCTTGCACACAAATTAAGTTACAAGAATCACAACTTATGTAACATACCCAAAGCGTCTATTAAACCCTGATACGCAAGCACGCAAGCTATTCTGGGAAGTTCTTTCAAAAGGATGAGGTACCGTGTAAGTAGACTTGTACAGTCTTAAAAGAAATGTGAATATAATCAAATAATAATCACAAGTCTCTCGAAAAGACGTCACGGAAAAACAACATGACTTTCCAAAGAAAATCTATTGAGAAGAAGCTGATGATGGGAGGGGGAAAAACTTCACATATAGTGCACATTATTAGTGGGTGAACATTATGTACCCGCATGTAGACTAATGGCTGCCTTTAAACGTGATTCTTCCCTCGTTTTGAAAAAATCACGGAAAGGAAGTTCAATTTACAAAAGGACAACATTACATTCCGATAATTGTAGGAAAAGTTTTTGTGGGTACGTGTACTTTTGTACTTTAAAAGGAGTCACCTCAAGGGAAGGTAAACGTCATTCGTGACCAATTTTTTTTTGTATGTATTTTAAGTCTCATTCGTATGTAAAAATTGTACCCGAACCATGAGCTTGTGGGTTCTTGGAATTCCTCGCTGCTGAAAACTTTCCCTGATAAATCTGTATACATTCATATTCTAAAAAAAGCCATCACCTGATATTGTCATACATCCGGGTAGTACAAGTGGTTCTGGTACCATAATGACTTTCCTTTAATCTCCGTTTTTATACTCGCCCTTTTCTTAAATTTGATCGCCCCCACTTTTGTACTGTTGACCTGCTCCTCTATTGACTCTACCTTAATTAATTCGCTTGGCCACCTCATTTTCCTTGTATTTTATCTATCCACTCGTCTTTTCCTTTCCATTTCTCCTAATTCCTTCTTTTATTTCCAAATTCGATTTCCCCTCTCCTTCTTTAAAAATCTTCACTTTACCTCCGTCTCTTCATTATTTCTCCGTTTTTCTCAGTTCTCATCATTTAATTCTCCTTTACTTCTTTTCAATTCTTCTTTCTTTCTTTTTAATTCTCCTTCACTTCTTTTCAATTCTTCCTTCTTTCTTTTTAGTTCTCCTCCATTTCTTCCCAATTCTCCTTTATATCTCCATTCTCCCTTCAACTCTTCTCCGAAACGCTTTCTCTAACTTCCTCACAACTTCCTGTATAATAACTGTTTTGAAATTCTGACTTTTCTCGGAATTTATCTTGCCTATGATCGATATCCTCTTTATCCATTTTCCACTTTATACAGTCTTTTAATTAGCTACGTTTCACTCTTGGTTTATACGAAGAGTGAAACCCACTAACTAAGACCCATTTATTACATATTCTGCTCCATCTTTCTCTCGTTCTCCTCCTTTCATCTTTTCTTTCTGAAAATCAATAGGATAAGCACAAACAGTGGAAACCCGAAACTCTATATTTACGACAGGCAAACAATTCCTGATGAAATCATAATATAAGGACAAATAAAACGTTTAAAATTAGAAAACTGTCAACCAGTAATATCTCTTAACACCAATTATTTGCTTTTCTTCTACAACCTTATAAACAAAACTCTATATAATATAATGTATACTTACTACATACATAGGCAAATAGGCACATACGCACTTGTCATTTCTCAGAACCGCAACAGAAGCCGAAGGACATTGAAGGAAAATGAGAGGAAAATTCTCATTGAACTCACATAACCTCAACCTCCACGTTTTTATTATTTCCCCCCTATTTTGTATGTATACCAAAATAAAATTTACGTCCAGTTTAATAGTATGCTCCAGGACCCACAAATATTTTCCAATGTCTGGTACAAAAACACTCCAACCAGTCTGTATCTCATCCCCCTTTATCATCCCCTGTCAATCCTCATGTCTCTTTCATTTTCGAACAAATATACACACTACCGAATGTGGAACATCAAACAAAGCCATGGTTATCAGGAAATTACGCGGAAAGATTAACAAGGGACTATTTCAGTCTCCTCAACAGGTTGGGGGATCAGTGTTTGGGGAAAAGTAAACAAATTCTGACATTGTCAACAGCTTTTCAATATCCTGTCTTCATGATGCTGCCGTAGCTCCGGGAAAACCCTGGGTAAATAGTAGAATGTAAAAAAAAAAATGTTACGGAGTAAATTTTGATTATCGTCATTATACTTTTACATCACAATTAGTTCCTTCTACCTCCAAGTAAATCCATCCTTGAGCCCCAGTTTATAGTATTTCATAATCAGCTTAGGACAATTACAGCCTTAAAACCTTCAATTACTACGAAGTAGCCACAAGCCTGTATAATTGCTATTACCCAACAATTTGTTTTTTTTTCTGGGGCAACAAGTTCAACGCAATACTTTTAAGCAGACACAAAGACAGGATTTATTACAAAACACCGCCGTACTTGCGTCTATCTGGTCTGTCTTAACGTAATTGGAGGAGGATTTTCTGATAAATAAATCATTTAATGACTGATAAAGGGGGAAATTAATTTAGAACTTGAATACACAGTAAGCCCTACTACATTTTAAGCATACAGAATCTATAGCCAAACACATCACAATCCATGTGGAAGACGTGGATGAATTAATTTTTTTACGTATTTAGTTACTACAGAATTTCTATTTATGACGTTGACACACTCATCAATACAAGCTAGGGAGACAGACAAAAATAGAGAGAATGTGACGACGAAAGAGAGAGAGAGAGGGGGGGGAGAGCAAACAAAGATAACAATTAAAAGATTTAAGCTCATAGGATTTAGAAAACGTGAGATAATTATAATTACGATATTGACTATTTGTGTATGCCAAAGGAATTTATTCTTCCCACCAAGGGGAAAGTAGAGTACATCCGTCCTTATATAAACGCCATTTTAGCCCACAGACCCTGAAAAACATTTTTGCATTGCTATGCCATTCCTTTATTTTCATCAAGGTATGTGGGACACCCTTTCAAGACCCGAGTTTATAAGGATTCAGTGAAAGCATCACCGTCGTCGTCTTTCCCTTGGTTGAGAAAGTACATCGCTATTCATAGGCACACGCCGCACACGAAAATTTAGTATTAAAAAATCAGTACGAACACAGGAATGTAATCATTATTAATTCACACATTCCCAGATGGGATAAACATCATGCCGAAAAAATGTAGCCCCAATGCTAAACCTCAAATCCTTGAATGGTCCTAATTGTCCCACAAGTGGAGGAGTAGCCTACTTCCGTTGGGCTCATTATTATAATTTTTAGGAATACGAATATATTTTTAGGAGGGCCAAGCGTAATAAATCATACACGGGGTTGTTAAGGAAATTTAATGAGAGTTTATCCCTCACATACCTATGTATGTGAATATTTTTAAAGATGAGTTGTACCTTCTCCCTCTCTCCCAGCAAATAAATTAGCGCCACGCTTCCCCTGTGGCTTTCTGCTTGTAATGAGCCATAAATAAATACCAATAAATGTCTATTTGTAAGTGACAAATACACGTCGCAAAAGACTTTAATTGAAATGAATAGCATAAAAGCCCCACCCGAGTACATCGTCGGTTAAGGAACGGCAAGTGGCAATAACTCCATCCAAATGGGAGTTCAAATTATGAGGATATACCACCAAGTCATCATCGTTCTCTAACGGTTGCGGGTGTGTGTCATCCAATTAATAATTTTGTTACTGAAGGTTACATTCTATATCGGTGCTTTTCCAGGAGCAGTTACCTCATTAAAAGATCATTATTTTTTTTTAAATTGGATAACAACTACCTTGAGTCATTGTACAGAAAATGATGGAAATGCGTGTTTTTTCGTTGGTAATAAAAATTAATCAAGCTTCACGGCGGCACTCCATCCGCACCACACTTTGTATGACTTGAAAGTAATTTGGAACCAAGCACATGTGCAATTATTAATGAATCATAAAAAATATCCAATAAAAGACATGCAGGTGGAATGACAAACAGGTGCACATGCAATTATTTCCTACAACATCCGGGAACATTTTTTATGTCGTTGTCAAATCCAATTTTCCCCATCTGTGAAGGTGGGAAGTGCGAATGACAATAAATCGTAATTATCAAAATTCGATTTTGAGTGCAGGAGTGAGTTAAACCATATCAGAACGGGTCAGAAGCTGTAGTAGTCGATAGTGCCCATAATTTTTTAGGTTACAAGAGACGTTTAGCCTTAAAGTGTATGCAAAAATAGATCTAACCCTCGGTCAACTTTGCCATTGTTGATCTCTTAAAAACAACAATACAAAAAAAAGGACACACACGATTCAGAACACATGCGGTGGCTTTCATCTCACTAATAGGAATGAATGGACCTGCCACGAAAAAAGGTTCCTCATAAAAAAATTAATGAAATATTTCCCTTTTGAACCATATAAACGTACGCTAATAAGGGTAGCGATAACATCAAAAGGAATTACAATACCGTTTCACTTTGATTAGTATATAGAAAAACCAAAATAATAATAATACAAAACGTGATGTGTAGACTGGTAAAAGAATTTTACGGCACATATCTTTCTCTCCTACTGCTCAAAAAAAAATACAAAGGACAAACGGCGTCTCTTGCAATACTATCAGTAATAATAGTGATAATAAGTTCTTTTCTGCACTTCCCCAAACTCCTAACTCACTCCTGGGAATTTATTTCCCTTTTTTTCTTCTTCTTTGGTTGATCTTGAAGGCCCACGTACACTGACAGCCGATAAGGATTTATTGGGGGAGACGGAATAATAATTACATTCTCAGCACAACACACGGCATACAATCAACAAATTATTTTGTATGCAACCATAGAGAGATACTCTCATAATAATCGGCTAGATCAGGCCACAAGAGATTAGCAAGTAGGATACTCACGTTTTTTTTTGCAATCTTGCTCTCTCTCTCTCTCTCTCTGTGCCTCTGTGTCTCTGCTCTTAATGTTTGTCTCTATTTTCCTCTCTTGTCTCTGATCTTCCATCTCTTTCTCGTTCTTTCTCTCTTTTCTTCCAGCTCTCTCTCTCTCTCGATATCTGCCTCTGTCTCTCTTACTATTTCTCGTGCTCTTCCTCCCTCTCTCTATGTTCCTGCTCTCCCTTCGAAATGGGAAACTAGCACGTTCCACCTGTCACAATTTTTTCTCTCAAAGATTAACATTGACTGAATGAGAGACAGGAAATGCTTGTATTTTTTGTATTTTTTGTTTTGCTCTCTTCATCCTTGCTCATTCCTCCTCTGTATTTTCTTTCTATATTACTAACTCTTTCTCTGCCGCAATAATCATTTTGTTTGTTCTTCCTATTTCCTGGGGGGGGGGCGATGTGCCACAAAGATTTCCTTCTCAAAGCAAATACATACTTTAGAGCTCCTCAAACCTCAACCCATCGACTTGTGTACCACAATTACAGGTCTTAATGTCATGCCCTTCTTAATATGCTCATCATTATTGCACTAATTATTATTATCGCTTCCCTGCAAATACAAACAATTATACACGATGCCAGAAGAAAAAAAATTGAAAGCACAATACAAATCACACCATCACACACGCCTACAGTTCAACCCCTCCCACGCCTACTGTCTGATCATGCGAATGACAAGACAAATCATGATAGAACAAACTAGTACCGCAATTCATTTATTCTCACCACTCATTAACACAAGCTGAAAAAAGTAGTGGTAATTTTTCTATTTTTATATAGAGGGTCCATCCAGAAAAAAAATCCTCTTCACATATTCCGTGAATTAACTACAGAAGTGAATATTTCCTATATTATTATATGGCACTCTTAGAATAATTGTAACCCCCACATATCATTAATAAAAGATTAAGAAAAAAAACTGCAAGATCTCTCCGTGCAGGTGCACATAATGAAAGTAATCTACGATACGTTTTCTCCTATGGAAACGTTCAGAAAAAAAAGGTTTTGCAGGAATTCGTCAAGGTCAACAGGTTTTCTAGTGGCGGTTGTAACGGCCGAAAATGAGATGATTTTTCCCAAAGTATTTATTAGTATTATCACTCTCGTCTTTGTTTCTACAACTGGTTACTTGGATTTTATTCTTGGCCAGGCTACAATCCTGTATGTATACAGTCATTATTTATTGTCTCTTTTTTTGTCCAGTGAAATTATGTTCAGGGATGTATACGCATGGGAAAAACTCTTTTGTGTGCATGCCATCACTTAGTTGTTCTTATCACAAATGGAGAATAAATGTGGAAAAAGCCTCATTATTACTCGTGCCTGGAAAAAACTTTTCTCTCAACGAGAGGTCTTAATGGATATTCCATAACCCATAAAATAATGACGATGATGAAGAGAGCGAGAGAGTGACAGAGAGAGAGAGAGAAAACAATTCTCTAGGACCTAGGACATTGTTGGGCATGGGTGTGTGAACCTTCATTTGAATACAGTCACGCGTGTAATCCTCTTAAATAATAACAAGTGTTTGGATCTTACTAAAAATTATTAAAAAAACCGTGTAGTGTAGACAATAATTATGTACGTGTATACAAACAAGGTTGATGTTAACAAGTCTGATTTTCCAGTATTTCTCAATGTTTTAATTTTGTTATTCCCATTGTTTTGAATATTTAATATGCATTTGTAAATCCTAACAAGCTCTCTCCAACCAATTCCATCCTGGGACATCTCAAAAATTCGCTTTTTCCCTTTTATTTCATTTGACGTTTAAAAAATCAAGCAAGTGCAAATCGGTATAGAGCGCCGGTCTTCCTTTCGCATCATTAAAAATCATTTCCCTTCTCACACCCAACTAAAATTCTGACAGGTTTATTGCCTTGCTTTCTGCAAAGAATTCGCGCATGCATGATAAATAAAAATAAGGCTGTAATTTACAAAAAAAATCATTACAATTTTGCTCAGTTTTTTCAACGCCTGGTAACAAACGTGTCAAGTCAAAGCGTGCGAAGCCTAGAATTTAAATACTAATTTTATTGGAACAATCTAGAGAACCAATGAACAGTTTGTGGAAACAATCTTTCCTATGGAATTGATGTGAAGGATAAGATGATGAATGATGACTTTTGATTGACAGCATTACAGCGTCTCCTTTCGGTGACAAGCTGAGGCCTAAAGAACCAACCTGATGCAACTGTGTGAGAAATTGTAACAAGGGGATAAAAACATCAATGGGGTTATGACGACAATATCTGACAATGCATCAGGATCAGAACGATAACAGGGAAATGCAACAAGAGTCAACCTTGTACACATCAGACAGCGGTATTAATAAACATGCAACATGATTTCTTGTTTATCCAAACAGTCGTCACTCAAATGCTTTTGGGGAAAACAAAGCGATTGTTGAAAGGGAAACCACACAAAAATAAATGGAATACACACATCCTGCCCAAGACCATATGACTTTACCATTTTTACTAATTCAAGCGAATGCTAGCGAATGTTCATCATTGTCATTAAGTAAATGCCTGTAGGATAGGTGGAGAAAAGAAATTGCTAGGCAGCAAGGGAGAAGAAAATAAAGATGGAAGGGAAAAGCGAAACTGAAGCCAATAAGCCAGAAGAGCAGCAATAATAGGGAGCGGAGCGAGAAAGAACGGGGAAAAATAGAACCAGGAACGGAGAAATTACAAGAGCAATAAAAGGAAAAACGAGGGCAAGAAAAGGAAAAAATGAAGACAAACGGAGGAGGAATTAAGGAAGAGAGAAAACGAAAAGTTAAAAGAGAAAAAGGAGAAATTTAGAGAGTATACTCTTATAAAGGTAAACTCCGAAAGAGAAAAGAAGGAGAAATTTAGAGAGTAAAGGTAAACTCCGAAAGAGAAACAAAGGAGAAATTTAGAGAGTAAAGGTAAACTCCGACGGAGAAAAAAGAACTGGCGACAGGAAAAACAGGGAAAAGAAAGGGGAGAGAAAGCAGAGAATAATCAGAGGGCGGAAGAAGAGAAGAAAAACGGCACGAATTACATCTGTTAGAAAGTCCGCACATTCATGTTTTGTTACTTATATAACTTCTAAACCCTTAAGCGTCGTAAGTTTCCTACTACTCTAAAGTAAGTGGTCCTTCGTCCCTTTATTATATTTTGCAAAGTGCTCAACAAAGTCTCTAACATGAAAACAGACTGATAAAAAGAAAGAGAGATGAAGAAATAGAGGCAGGAAAATAAAAACAGAGAAAGGAAAGGAGAAAGAGGGAAATGAAAAAGAGAAAAGATTAAAAAAGGTGGGGATATAGGAAGAACGGGGGTGAATAAGATATATCACTGATATACCTATGTAATAAGAGAGTGCAGGGTAAGAGTTGGGGCAAAAGGGGACTAAAGGGGGAGTCTGGATTCTGAATTAAACAAAAAAAACTTTTGGCGTTGCACGGGTAAAAATATCTATATATAATTTATAAGCAGCTAAAATGAATAAACGTCTCCTGTACAGCACACACACAATCTTCCCCTATGATAATGAATTATTATGATTATTATAATACGTTGTTGTATAAACTTGTGTATACTACGTTCAAATTACAGTGTGAATGGGATAGAATGAGATAGAGAAAGAGAGAGAGAGAGAAGACTACGAAGGAAAAAACGAGTCTTTTGAGGTCAGTATTGACGTCACTGGTGACAACCAACAACAACCAACCTAGTAGTAAGTAAAGTGGTTAAGTTGCATAGCATAAAAGTAAAGTTAGTCGTTTTTACTCACCCCCCCCACCGTCTCTTTCTCTCTCTCTCTTTGCAATAAAGCATTTTGGACGATGTCAAGTCTTTTAAGACGCTCTTTGTATGTGTCTATTAGTGTGGTGCATATCGTTGACTAAAAAAATATCGGTGAATATCGGTATCGGCTCATTATCGCTGCCGATACG